>DWPT01001801.1:0-17619 GCA_018251895.1 Agathymus mariae mariae | reverse complement strand
TATTATATATATATATATATATTATATTATTGCTATATTTTGAGAATGTTTACTCGTTATATTGGAATCCATTATCAGATCCTTGCCATATATTTAAAAGGACCATCTACGAGCCATCTTCTTATCACTAAAATAATCATAATCGGTTCATAAATACACAAAAACAAAGAACTTCCTCCTTTTTTAAATCTGTTAAACAAAGGGACAGCGCAAGAACATTTTTCCCATTACTATGTCATGTGAGCAGTGCGTGCAGCGCCACCTGCTGTCGTTTTTACTCAAGTTTGAAGTATAAATAATAAGTTATGTGTATAAATAATCAAATTTATAATGATTTTACACACATAGTGTGAATATTATTATGCATACGCACAAGAGACAACTTTACAATTTTTGTCTTATTTGAGATGAAAGTATTGAAAAAAAAACAAACAGGTATTTCATACATGAATATAACGATTATTGTCCATCGCAACTAACCAATCTGTTTTCCAGCAAATTGGAATGGCTTTAAGGATGATAAGTAAAAGAAAATTGCGATCCATGGTTTAAGTATGCAATACAGTACTTATAGCAGTTTACAATGTATTGTAATTATTTGTCCAATTAATTTTGTAAGTTTCACGGTTGCTTCTACGAGGACCTAATTAAAGAAATATACGACTATGCACGTAGGTAACTGGTTGGTACCGACCGGAGAAACCTACTACAGCATGTTTTTTAAGACTTTGAAGGTGCACTGAAAGACGGCTTAAGCTGCAGGATGAATAGAGATCTTTACACTAATATATGACTGAATTTAATCACTAATATTTGCTAGTGTCAATAAAGTCTCTATTTGTATGTCAATGGACAGACGTACCCATCTACACACATTTTACTCGTTGGCTTTCTGAAAGTTATGAGTTCAGGTTATCAATAATCTAGACTAGTTTATCTTAGTATACTTAGTTTAGTAAACTAAACGACGTCGTGGATTATCTGCTAGTCTACTTTATCTTTGTCAGCATTGAATTCATTTGTACAAAAAAAATTGTCGATAAATTCAAACGAATTTTACTTGGTAACATCTACGACATCACTTATTGGTGTGTCTTCATATATTTTTCCATTGTTATTAACAACAAGTAACCCCCCCCCCCCCCTGCATACCGTCTTTGATGTCTTTTTGTTCTCCTAAACGTCAGGTACACTCACTCTTACTTTTTGGATCACTTCTTTATTTCAGTTTTAAATAAATGAATATGCATTGGAAGAACCTCTATACTATTATCCCGGGTGCTACCCCTATAACTGTTATGACACAGTTTTGCCTTTAGGGTGTAAAAGAGTGAAATTCTACTAACAAATTATCTCTAATTAACTCCCGAGATTAGGAAATCAATACATTTTAACTGAAATGGGTAGTCGCAATTTTTATATTTGTTACCGACACTTCGACTCAATTACGTATACGAGTATATCATGGTACAGCGAGGCTGCGGTAACGGGGAGAAACTCAGATGTTTCACAGTTTCAGATGACATTTGACAGACACTAATGACAGGTGAACCTGTGTATTTATACCTTACAGCTAAACCATATGATGGCCGCGATGATATATGTTTAAGAGTAAATAATTTATGAGCAACTGCATTTAGGTGTATACAGTATACGTATTTATTTAAAATCTTCTAAAATCCTTATACCGCAAAGGAAATCTGTTAATAATAATATAATTTATGACTATTGCTAAAAGCAATTATAAAATTTATTATTTTTAAAATTTTCTAAAGATTTGCTTTGTCTGAATACCATCACTTTAACCAAATGAAAACTTAATGGGTGTCATGGACGTGAAATATCTTTCTCGGCTGGATACCGAACCCGAAATTAAACCACCACCAGCCTTTTTGCGATAAGGTCAGTGCTAGGCCACTAGTTAGACTAGGGTTCATTAGTTACACCAAGGTTGTAGTCGTTAAAATATACAATAGGATGATCACATCAGGAGCTGAATTGTTTACTTGTTAACCGCCTGCGGTTATCTGGGTGTGTAGTGGACAATATTGACTTGAATAATATTATATGACGTTATGTTTAGTCGCAAAGAAGAGGATGCACCAAGCTAACATATTAGGTGTATATAGGACAGCGATGAAATTTTATTATTGCTATCTTAAATTAGCAACTTCGGTCTTTAAAGCAGCTTGGCTAAGAAGCTTTTGCATTGTACACACGATGACTCCGTAGCATATTTGATAGGCACGCAGCCTGCTGTTGAGGTCCAGGGTTCAACAGCAATATTTTGTTTGTGCTATCTCATTTGTGTATCACATGCAACATAGGGAATCTTAATGCGAGAGTGTGAGTTTGTGACCGTTTGTCATTTACGTTTATTACGTTTGGCCACTAAATCCTTCCACCACACTAAGGCAGCGTGATGGAGTACGTTCCATTGTACCTCACTTATGAGAATTGATCTTGTCCCATGCTATTTAAGTCACAGCTAGTCTTACTGTGCAGTGAACTCCGTTCGCCAAGCTATTCAAAATTAATTAGTAACGTTATAAACTGATTATTCAGCGAAGTTTTTAATTTTGTCTTCGAAATAACCATAACAATTCATATAATCCGGTGCGGTAGTGCGGTTAAGCAGATATCTTACATCTTTTTTGTCGGTGATCGTATATTAGCTACTGTTTCTTATAAGTTTTGTCAATTTAATTAATTTCTAATTTGATTAGTGGCTACATTTTCCCCGGGTTCATGTATGACTATGACCATTAATGATCCAATATCCAGTATTAGCTGAGAGAATATACCCACTGAGTTTTACCCAGAACCTTCCAAAATAAAGGTTCTAATAACTTTGCCTCGTCCGTTGCTTAGCAGAATGTATAAATTGACTTGGATTCAGGGACAACAAGAGACCCTTATACTCGTGTATGTTGTGTTTATAACATGAGAATACATTTTTTTCCACCTTGATCCATCAAAAGTCGTACTAAATAACATAATTTCCAGTGTTAAGAAATCTTTAATTACAATTCTTTACGAATAAAATGAACTTTCAAATTTGAATGACACAATTGCGGCGAAATTTGATATGCACAATTCTGCCGGCCAGTCTCCGCGTGAGCGCGCTTATTCTTGTAATCGAAGCGTGTGTACTGGCGCTAACATCCAATTATGTAATAAAGGAGTATGTTTGTAAAAGATTCGCAGCCAGTGCAGAACAGACGTTTTGGTAATAAACGAATTGATCCTAGGAAATTTGGTTTTCAAACGACATCAAACGCCAGTACATTGAAGAGTTGTTGACAGGACGGAAATGGATTCATGCCACAAAAGAACGCCGCTTGTAACGGGATATAATGGAACTATAGGAAGTTTCTATCACTCGTCAAATGTTCATAATATTAATTTCAAGTTAGTTTCAAAATTGCCGTAGTCGTTTTAAAATGTATTCCATTTACCAATCATTAATGAGAATGACTGAATGGGTATAATTTTTTTATTGCTCCGTCTTGAATGAGTTTGTGATGAATCTCTTGTAGATGGAGATGCCAAGAATGCTTCCACCATGCTTCTTCTGTTCAAACTGGTCTTCTTCAGTTTGAACTATTTTTGAACTGTTTTTCACTTGAAGATTTTTATGAGATATAATATAGATATAATGACGACTATTTTATATTTGTTATTAATGTACGAGCAAAAAGTTACTTATCTGTTCTGTAAAAAGGCTTGACATCGATCACGGTTAAGTCGCGTCAGCAGTATGATTGATACGATGGAAACAATAAAACTAAGAATACCGTCTAGAATATGCCGTTGGTCTGTTGGTAATCCGCGATCCACGCCTAAACCAGAGGACTCCGCGCACAACTAAATACGCCTAGCGCACAGCGTATTCATGGCCAACCAGAATACGAAGAGTTCTTAAGAAACTCAAAAGCCACCGACAATGTTTGACGACAAATATTGAATGATACCAATCAAAAAATAAATGCTTAAAGCATTTAGCCTTTAGAACCATCAAAGCGCCAATAGACTTCAAGTTTTTAAAAGGGTAATTAAAATAATAACTGTTATGCAAGTGGAGTTTAAGCTTTTTTGGGTTTTTAATAGCTGTCATTATAACGTCAGAATTATGTTGAAATAATTTGAATTTTTTCTATCAATCAAACCAACACCCGTTGTTGTGATAAGAATAAAATAGTTTAAATCCTAAATAGAGCCATTGGTCATATTCCCAATGACGTGTAACGTCGCAATATCGTTGGAATCATGAAACTTTTGTTATCTGTGACACGATCCATAATTAACGCATGATTTACTTGTGTGGACGCGACAAAAAGGGTTGTATTTATGTGTTTGATCATGAAATATACATTGTATACCACTAAATGTAACGCTAAAATGTAGGGCAAATGTAGGGCCGATTACGATGGGCACCGACATTAACAATTTAGAAGATATCTCGACGCGTTGCTATCTCGAACGGAATCGATACCCTTAGCAAGTTCAGCGGTTATGTCATCCATAAACCGAAAATAATCCTCTCAAACAAGAAACCTATATAATTATAGGACATTGTTAAACCATGTTGGAGGTTTAGAGCAGCTTCTTACATTTGGCGGGGTAACTGTTCAAATGGTGTGTGATTCGCAATAACAGTAAGCCGATTAATCCTTATTAATTGACCCCTATCTGAAACGTCCCCTATAAATGCTATAATACAATTTATTTCACATCAAGGTTTTAAATTAATTGATCCGCGATTCAAGTCCAATTATGAAATTAGGCGACGGCACTAGCTTCTTACTCTCGCACTTCTGAAACGGGATTTGTTGAGGGTAAAGTTCGAACCTGGGGAATTACTTGCGTTGTAAATGACGAAAATAATTTATCTTAACCATCATTATTTAATACCTAAGGATATTTCCAGCGCTGCTTTGCGGATAATAGCCGTTAAATTTATATAAATCTACTCAGCATCATAGAGTAAGTAGATTTTTTCACATTTACTTTTTTACAATTTAATTCTTTTATGCGCCACTATTCGTAGGGTGTACCCACATTTCGCTCGTAGATTGTAGCAAAGTAGATTAAAAGACGCGAAAGGCAATAGATTTCCTTCTATTTCCATACAAAAAGTGACGTCAAAGCTCTGTTAAAACCTAAAATCGCTGTATATGTAACTGATCCATTACGGAATAAATAAAAAATAAAACAAAAATGATCTGTAAATGCGTGTTTGGTTGAATTCAGAACGACGTGCTAATTGGATCTCCAAAAGTATATGTGTTAATTGTTCAACATGGTGTCGTTTCACGCCTTGTCGAGTTTGTAGGTGACGCCTGTGAACCTTAAATGGATTTATTTCCAATACCGATTACTACATAACACACTGAATTATTTGAAATCGAATTGCTTCGTGACTTATCTTTTATTATTTGAATTTATTTACTATCAGCTTACAGTTATCTGATTTCTATTTCGGTCTAGTTTAATTCATAATATGATTAGAGTCCATAATATCTCCATGTACGTAATGTTTACCTCTCAAATTGTCTTTTTGAGGATTTTCATAAATTTTTCCAAGCAAGTCATCAATGTAATTTTTTTCATATATATATTGTACGTTGATATTTCCACCCAGGCGCCTGGATTCAGTTGGGTGCAGTCCTGCAATGACCCAATGAATGGATCGTAGATTTCTCTTTAATATAAGTTTTGGATATACGAGGATATACATATGAAATTAAACACGTTCACAGTCCGTTTTCATTTAAAATTATACACTTGTGTAAGTGGAGTGGATTGGGGTGAAATCTCTTTTATATTGAGGAAATATTTACTTATTTTCCATTTACCACCTGACATTACAGGTTACTAAACCAAAGCGCTAGACAAATAAAGCTAAAATTAATAGCAATTTTATTCATATAATCATTAAATATATCTACCCTATCATGGACTTTATTAATTACATTTATTTACCGAGTTATTGGTGCCTTCGCCAACAGGACGATCCTGGACACAGGTACAACCATGAGGCACATAATATATTTAAATAGCACAACACTTCCGAGTGAGACTCCGTCCCACGCAGTATTTTAATTAAATACGACACAAGAGCAAACTCCCTGCACACTCTTAATTCATTGTATCCGACCATACCCAACACGATCAATGTCGAATGCTTGAAGGGTACAGAGGATGAACCCATGCAGCTTCCAGTACAGAGCCTTGTAAATTTGTTTTGGACTCGTTCTAACATGGTGATATATTTCGCCGCATATGGGACCCAAACTACAGCGCTGTACTTCATATGACTTCTTATGATCAGCGCATCGCTGCTTATATATATATAATCATAAAAGGTGCTATTTAATGATAACAATACCATTGTATAATATTATATATAAGCCGCCAGGATCCACAGGACCATACGAGGTTATGGGAAAATATTACAGTATGATTTGGCGTTCAGCCTAATAGATGAAGCGTCACATCACGCGAACGGATCATCAATTGGCTGCGATGACAGTCGTTAAATCAAATTACCAACTCGCGTTATATATAGATGTGCTGCCACGTCGACGGCGTGTGTCGTTGCCTCTAGCACGTTTCGTTCTACTAATGAAATCTTTCTCGCAGACTGGGTAAGGTTTATAACAAATACAATAATACTACCTGGAATACGTTATGTGCGTAAAGGTTTTTCGTACTCTACTCTACTCTACTAGTTGTGCACCTGCCCGAATACGGTTGGAACAATGGCCTCTGGCCGCGTGTTGAAGGTTGTTGGGTAATATACCGTTCAGTTTAATCTTAATAATAGAAATTATTTGAAGATAGCGCGACGTCTTACTTCGAAGCCATTTGCCGTAATAATGTCTTATCAAGCGCCACTACATTGACGTGGACAGATTACGACAATGAGCAATGGTGCGGATTTTATTATCTATCTAAAAAGCTCTCAACATTCTAGAATCAACTGTGAACTGTTATTCCGTGTTTCGGTTGCCTCCTTTATTTTTCGGCTTAAAATGATTTCACAACATTCATGTAGAAAAAAAAATGTATGTATAAAAAAATTACCAGTTCAACACGAAGACCTGCCTAATTTAATTACGTGGGTTAATTACATTGCTTATTCAATTATCGTTCCCGAATGTTGAATTAGGACTTGTCCAAATCCAGCAGAAAGTAAATTTGTTATGAATATAATTAGACCAAGGCATTAATTTTAAGGCAAGGTTATGAGCAAATTTTCATGATAATAATGTTATTTAGATCGACACCACAAGCCGACCTTTCTATTAAATAGGGATCCATGCGGAGGAAATTGAAACTAACGAAGCAATGTATTCAATCCAATGTTATAATAACATCGCTTATCAAGATGAAATGAAACTTAAGTCACTATAGAATATAATATAAAATTAGTATACAGAGTGTGAATTATTATGTATATTATACATTTCGAGCGGGTTTGAAATGTTACATAAAAAATAAAAGTTAACTTCACTGATATTAAATATGCTCACGCTATTGAAGATTGCCGTAAAGCGACCGCAGAGATCATCTTACAGCGCACAAATAACCCTCAGTTAGGTATTAAATGCAAGAACTTTTTTAATATTTGAAATAATATTTGAAAATCAGAATTTCAAAAGGCAATGTAAATATATATTTTTTTTACAATAAATGATTTTTTATTTGTAAACACATTATTGAATCATATTTAGGATTTATTAGTGATAACGATATTTTCAGGAGGTGGTGCAAGTTTCACGTATTTCTTTAAAGTTTTCTCCTAATTATTATTTGTATTTATTTCTTTCTTCTAAATTTAAAATATATTATTCACTATTTTTTAACCAGAGAATTTTTAATCAATATTTTTTTCCAATTAATTTACTAATATAAAAATAACTTTTTTTATTTTGTATGCATTTTTATAGCAAATTTATAATAGACGAATCGATCCGCTACTTTCAGACAATTCCATGAAAAAATCCGATCAAACATAGCACCTCCTTCTCATTCTGAGAGTAAACCTAAGCCCAGCTGGTGATGAATTATGGGTTGCGATGATGGTGATGAGTGAACTTTTATTATTAATAAATTATTGCCCTTTGTCCCATTCCTTCCGCTCCATGATTTCTCAGCTACGCACGCGACAGCAAGTTAGTTATCTGCCAACGACCAGCATGGGCGTACTACACCACGAATATGTACCATGGATATGGATGCCTTTTGGTCTTTGGCCCCCGCCACCAGGTTCTGAACAACCTGTGTATAGTCGTACGGATCGACCGAGCCGTGCACTTCCCTCGAGTTAATATTTGAACAATTCTCTGGGACCATTATTATTGGTATTCAACCGAATCCCATAATACCTACATAACGATAACACATGGCAAAATTAATCTTCATTAATATTCTCTGTCAATCGACTTGAAAAAATTCTAGGGAACTATGAAAATTGAATTGTTTTGCTAAATAAATCAATACTTCTTAGGAAACACTGAGGATGAGTGACTATAAAAAATACCGTATAGAGTATTTGGTTTCAATTCAATACCTACTCAGTGTAAGGTATAGGTTTCCCTTAAGTGACGATTGAACAAACGGTTGGTTGAATGGGTTAGTGATGTCAAACGTTATTTTGTCAGTGATCCTCGCTCGAAAGAGACTTAATTATTTAAGCTATTAAGCTACTTAACGTGCTTTCCGAAGAAAGTCATAATGTAAGATATAAGTTGCGATGAGGAAGATTACGTAGGTAACTTTCCAGTCGGGGGAGAAAGTTACGTGACAAAAAAAAATATTCCCGGATGGTGGATGTTTGTGATGTCTTTTTAGTGAATGTCCATATCACACGCTACACAGGTAACACTAACGTAGGTGTGTGCCAGCATTTAGTTATCACTGACATATCTTTACCTTGAGAAATATGGAGCTTTTCCGCAATGCTCCATAGGTGTGTGTAAATGGGCGAGTTTACTCGTAAAAAATAATAATGTCGGTAATACGACACAATTTTTAACTGTTTAAACAGAGTGTATATCCCATTAACGCACATTCTACTTTATTGTAGTACTTTAAAACAGTCTGTATAGCTTCGAGTTAGCCTTTTATGCGAAGCAAAGTGTGTTCAGTTGCAGTTGGAGGGTTAACTTGGCTGGGCTCGCAGTTGACTCAGTGGTGAGAGTGGATAATTAGATGCGCTCGGTTTGATCGCTATTATCAAGTTTTCTGGGGTTTCTTTTTAACTATTGTGTTGCATTGTGTGCGCTTTTCTGAAGTTTGTTAAATAAATTAAGTAGGTAATAAATTTACCTTAATTTAACTATATTTAAGATAAGGAACACTCGTTTCTTTCAACCATTTTAAGGCCAGTACTGGATATTGGTTTTTGATAATTGGCGTCACTTCCACCGGTCTTGTGTGATCTGAATTTCCGCTAACCGCTGTTTTCTTTCGGTTGTCAGCTCATATGGACGGATAATGGATTTTATTTCTATGTTGAAAATTCTGAAAAACTTGAGGTAATAAAACTTACAAAATATTTTTAACTGAAATTTGATTGAATTAAACATAAATTGTTTTTGAGATATATTTATTCTTCAATATTTTCTTTGCTTCCCACACTTTTTATAGTATTACTACGAAATACTAGTATATTTTTGCCGTCAAACAAATCCAAGTATCACGACTGTATAATTTTTCAGTGCGGATGATCCAAGGCGTATCGCGTAGCTTGTCTATGCTAATATAATCTATACTAATATCATTAAGATAGAATGCGGATTTTATAAGTTTATGTGTAAGCAAAGGGTAACATGTGTATGTAAATATAACTATATATATTCGAAACTATGGCACTTTATTGAAAGGTACATAATTCGTAGGTCTAGATTATTAGGCCTAGGTCTAGGTGGACCTAGGCTATAATCACGTACATTATTAATATTTCAGCCCAAAAGAAGTCGTTATAATGCTAATAAAAATAGTACCTGAAAGCAAATGACAAATTTTAATTCAAACAATATTTACTCTTAATCCAATAAGTTTATACCTATACTACTTTGTTTACTGTAAGCAAATGTATCGGTGATGAACTTCACTTATTTCCTACAACAAAGTTTTATTCAATAACAAATATAATCATTATTAATTGAGGCAGTTTTTGGACAAAAAAAATAAAAAAATGTCATATAACATGAATTCATAGGGTATAATCCGTATTTCTTATTTGAATAAAACCATTTGACTTCGACAAAAGCTAACTGACTAATCTTTGAATACATTCTAATGAATAGAAATAAAACTTACCTGCTTTACGTTATACATATTCCAAAACCATCTATACTGAGCGACATCTTGTGGATAAAAGAGAAAACATTGAATGTGATAGTTATTGTGACGCATCATTTACTTTGTGAACATTTACCTCGAATAAATGACGTATCTGTTGCGTGTTAACGTTGGATTCTGTTGTTGAGATAAAAGATGTTTGATAAAAACATTTTGCACTGACAGCGATGACTTTAACTATGCGTCTTACTTTTGCTGGTAATTGATGGATTCTCTCAAAAAAAAAAACCTAATCTCTAAGGACACAAATAATCCCTATTTCTTAGCATGAAACTCCATAAGAGTTATCAGATGAGAGATTTCAAAGACCTGACAAATGTTTATTTAAAAAAATATATATGGGTACTTTTGCTATAAGCATTCAAGTTAATATCGCAAGTTCATATCGCAATTTCTTTTATATGATGTCTAGCAGTATAAGGGTCGAAGTTAATATTATTATTAGTCTAAAATTTTTCAGTAGCCTTAATAATTATATTTTAATTTTTAAATCTTAATTTTTATAAAGTTCGGCCGGATTCCTGTAAAATAATAAAAATCAACAAATGCACGCCATGACAAACCCTAACATCTGGTAACCCTAATGATGCCTGGTTAAAAGAGCAAAGTTCCCTTTGTGGGTAATTTTTCATGTTATTGTACATGATGTCCCTAAGGCTGTAGATTAAAACGGAAACAGCTGGGTACAATTTTATTAGAGAAAATTACATTATCTTTTATTTGTACAGGTCAAGGAATAAATAATGTTGGATTCAAAGAATCCTTTATCCTTAACGATAAGGAAGATTGACCTTTATTGACGAGAACAAAATATTACGGCAAATTGAACGTTGAATGCTTTTAAAATATGATATAGGGTAGGAAACACATTTTTGAACTGAATTCAAATATGTATGTTTTGACCAAAGTTTGCGTTGACTCGGTGTGAGAGAACAAATAGGATAAGACGTCGAGATTGAGGTTAAGTTTGAATTTGAACCGAGAATCGCTGTGCACTAATAAAAGCGCACTTGATGCTTTGCAGTCCGTCCATAAAAAAAAAGTTATTTCTAATTCACAGAACGAAAATAACCCAGAAAATGCCGATGCTCTTTTAAGTGTAAGGTAGTTTTTCCGAAGCGAAGCGAGGGTATTTGCTAGTTAAAATATAACTAGTTATAATATAAATCGGTTATAAACATCATATAAATACAGTCACTACCCTCCTTTTGGAAACTAAAACGAATAAAATTAAGGTATCACACGCAGAATAATATAGCCTTTAAACTTATTTGATTGTATGATATTAAAGTATCGAAAGCCAATTTTCTTACAGTAACAAATAGAAAGTTCAAACGATAACTTAATAAGAATCACGTTATACACTTGAAGCGCAACAAAATTTTGATACGTCGTATTAAAACTTTTATTGGTTCTTTTTTGCGACTTTCAAATAGCGGAATGAAGTAAACTTCCAACGGACTAATTCTCATATTTTTAACTAATCTAATATTAGAAGACACGTCCTTCTGATTCATCATCGCAGAGCCTAATCTACTGAAGTTGGAGACATGAAATTTGAACAACGTGTTCCCTTTATGACTTGGGCATCCAATAAGGAAGAATTTTTTGATAATCAATCGCCAAAAGGGTTGAAGGTTTATTTAAAAATTTGCCGATTTTGAGGTAAGTTTTTGAAAACATGTATTGAGCTTTTTGGTTGGAAATGTGTATATTAACTTTAATGGATACAAACCCCAAGGGGGAAAAATTAGAGATGGAAGTCCGATGGAATATCCGCCGGTTCCAGAGTTTGATTAAACTATATGAAAATTTGTGTTTGGATTCATGAAACTCCTTATTATTAAAATAGACAATATTGAAAAATATGAAAACGAATTAAAATACAATTATATTATTATTCAATATAATTTATACAAAAAACTCTACAGATATAGTAGGTAGGTGGTAGGTAAATAGTAATCGACGGGTCCGGGTATTTTATTATATTGTAAGGGAGTTTTTGTTAAACGGAGAATAGATAAAAAAAATATATAAATGAACGAAGTAAAATAAAATAATAAATTTACATAAATTCTAGGAAGAATTACAAAATTAATTAATCTTCCAACTGTCATAAAAATTAATTTAAGTAAAATAATAAAATAAGTCTAAATATTATTTTTTATTAATATTCGTTTCATTTCACACTACCTATGTAGTTTTCACTATTACCTTTTTAACCTTGTGGAAATTAAGCCACTTTCAAATCTAATATTTCGAAGTTTTCTTTCAATCGCTCTAATAAAAAAAAAACATTTTCGTTCAGCCACTATTCTTTACCATATTAATTTGTTGACATTCGTAAGTGGTCATCCTCGCTCATGAACATTTATATGTAATAATAATCCCCGAAAAATCAGTCTGAACTAAATATTTTCTGATTCAAATCCCAAACAAAACAATACAAATCGAACTGTATTACTTCAATTAAATTTAATATTTTTTATTATTTTTGTAATTTAACTTTAGGAAAGTCCAATTGAAGGTCACAGTGGTCTCAATTATCTTAGTTCATTTTTTATTTAAACCCCCATAGTGTTGTTGCTGAAATTTTTGGTGTGATATTTAAATGTATAACGAATTTACAACAACTTACTTTTACTTACGACGGTGACATTCGAAAGCACGTCACCTTTTTAAAAAAAAATGTACACTACAAATACAGTATTTAACATAAACTATATATTATGTATATATAAACGGTATTACGAAATTATGTAAGCCGTAAGCCGACTTGCCCTTACCTATAACCAATATGCTGAAACACATTAAGGGAACAAAATGGAATCATACCAGTTAGGACCAAATGTTTTATTATTGTTTGATCAATGCATTGATAGATCTAATTATATATTGTATTCACAAAACTAAACCTTAATAAGCCTCAACACAGTCTACTATTGCTTGGGGACGTTTTGTGTGTATTTCAAAGTACTCCTGTTTACACGGAAATTGTTGTTTTCGCGACGTGGTAATGGCTACGTGTCCGGGTTGGACCGACCTCAAATCCACATGCAATCGCCTGTTGAACAACATTAAGTGTTATCATCTACAGGTACAGATATTTCTGCTTTAACCTAATTTACATGCATACCAACACAGCCGGCTGCGCTGATTATGTGGGACTCACGTGGACCTAGAAGCCTACCCACTAAACACCACCTGAGGTCGGCTTTGACCTTGCGGAATCTTAGCCTTCATGAGATGCGATCCCTTTCTGGGGAAGAGGAACGCTAGCGGTACTCCCATAGGAGCATCTGCTCAGAAGTTGACGCTGAATATGTTGTCGGTTGGCGACTTTTATCACCGCAAGGATGAGCACTAATGAAAGAAGCAGTAGCTTCTGACTCTTCGAGGGCTACCAATCGGCATTTCGAGTCAGATAAGAGTTGGTTGGGAGCATCCAAGAAGGCGTTCTTCGGCCTCCGGACTTGACAATGGGTTGGAAGAGGAGCGATATAATGCTGCTTCTTTCTTTAAAAGCTTGGAATACTCCTATGATGACTTGTAAAAGATCATCGAGAAAGATCTTCTTTACAGAGTTGAATCGTAACAATCTCTAAGTCCCTGTGTAGGTCTGCAGTTAGTTAGTTGCTCTACGATAGAAAAGGTTTTGGAATGTTTGGATTAAGTAAAGGACACTTGGATTCGCGTGTGCGAAAACAGGGGTGGCGTATGTCATTACTGGTAATATGCAAACCTTATAAAGCGTTCGCTAATTCCTAAGGGACATTTTACTATGAATTCCCAACATACCGTTGAGGCAGCCCATGTAAAAGCGGGCCTGTCACCTTTCAGACTTGGGGCCGGAAGGTGACTCTGGAGTCTAGCGTGACACTCATAACTGTGGGCTTCCAGGTTACAGATAGAACTTTTCTCCGGGTTGACGATCTCGATGCGCCATTTCGAGAACCAGTCTTCTAGCTCATTGACTGAGTGCCTAATTTACGCTTAGAACGTGGTACTTATATGTGTATTTAGGAGCAGTACATAAACTCGTTTTAAGTTGCCATTAAGTAGAGCAGTCCGATACTCCGCTAAGCTACATAAATCAACACTTTAGCAGAACTAGCATTGCGAAAAAAAATGCACTATCAATACCAGTTGAGTTTCTAAAAATCAAAGCAATAGGTATTATAATAGGTTTAACACTCAAACTAGGAAGTAGTACTTTGTAATATTTTAATATTTTTTTTTTTATTTGTATATCTTCCTAATACCCACTGTTGTAGCAACACTCCATCATACGCCATATTGACACACGTCACACACATCAAATGTGTCAACAAACCTTCGGAATGAAATCAATCTGAGCTCAGCCGCACCCCAGGGTCACCTATCGCAAAGAGAATGTCTACACTATACTTTTAACCCTTGTGTCATAAATGTTTAATTGTTACACTCTAGCAATACTGAACTTATATTTTCAAATCTTACCCGAATACTATGTTTCCAACTAACATTGTTATAAATACAGCAAGTTTTTAAAACATCCGACTTCCGTGATCGAATTAAATTATCCTGTGAATACAATTTTGGGAAGAAGTTCGACGATTGATATCATCACAGTACAATATAATATATAAATAAACGTTAATGCACAGCAAAAAGAATTAATAAACATCATAAAATTATTTAATGTAATGTAATGTGAAAAACGTAACTTTACCTGTTAAGTAAATTCCGAGAAAATCGGGAGTATATCAAGAAAATATCAACCTTCAATTAGCTTGCCGATAGCGTAAGTGGGACACTGGTTAATGTTACCTTGCTCTGCACCCTGTGTTGGCGGTCTGCCAACTAATTAGTCATGCGCCTATTTCAAACATTGGCTATATACAACATTAGCAAGATCATAATGGAAGAATTTATACAGTGCCAATAGTCAGAGTAATGACTGTGACATAAGGACAGAAAGACGACGAAATTATGAGGGTTGCATTTTTGCTATTTGGCTTCGAAAACCTAAGTAGAAGGATAATATTATTAATGTGACATTTAGCTATAATTTTAATTTTTTTGTCGTCTGTTTCTTTATCTCTAACAAACTGAATGTATTCTAATACTGAAATGGCGAAGAAGTTTTGAAACATAATTATAGAAATATTGTTTCGAGACTTGCAACGCAGTAATAGAAAATTGTACTTACACCACCTTTTTATTAAATAATACTGAAAATAAATATGTATATACCTACCTTTATATCCTGCTAAATATCTTAAATGAACGATTTTTTTATTACATACAAAACTAAAATGAATTAACGAATTAATATTTGAAAAAATCTGTATCTGTCTGTAGAACATTAAGTGTCTTCCACTGTAAGGTAAAAAATATCATTTAAACTTCTGTAGAAGAATAAAAAGTATTTTATAAACGTGTTAGCAATAATTACGAATTTTAAAATTGTTCACTCACTTTTATTTACTTTCCACTTCTAGGTAATAATTACAATCCTCACTTGGTTCACTACCACTTGGAGGATACCAAGTCACTCGAACGAATCACCGAGCCCGTGTCATACAGCCCTTTTTAAGGTTTTAGTTGTAATCGAACCAACAACTGTACTCATGAAGACGAGTACGGGCGCAATGGTACCATTTTAAATTATTATAATATATGTTTTATTTGACCGGATTAATATTGAATTATTAGATACATTTAGTCAAAAACCAGTAGTCATATAATCAATATTTATAAAACGCTTACAATAGGACTAAAAATAATATATTAATCACCAACTAACCACGCGCGAGATGTTTTTAACATATCTCATTTTTCCGTTGCAGCTTCGGAGAGCTAGTAAATGAACGGCATTTATTTATTTATTGGACGCTAACATAGTAAACATGATCGATTATACATAATAAATAATCCATTTGAGCGTTTATCGGTTGTTGACAAAAAATAAGACATAGGTGTTATTAGTATATTAAATACTATTTTTGATGTGATATAATCTATTAATAGAAAATTAAACTATCCCCCGTAAGACTGACACAGCTCCTTTGATACCTGCCGTTCGTTACTGGTTAAAATACGTTTATGTTCGCCGCAGTGGACGTTGCAACCTACCCCGCATCCCTTCAAACAAATTCCTTTAGAACTCTCTTAAAACTTCACTTCATAGACTACAGCACAGTGCAGGCAGCACTTTGTGCATTAATATGTTACAATGCGAAACATTTCGGATGACGCAAATATTTCGTGTGTATATTGTATTTATATTATATCATGTCGACTGCTGCGCCACCTAACGGTTGATGCACCTCCGTTACGATAACAAAAATATATTATTCGAATAAGAACTTAATCGATAATATCGTTAAGAAGCTAAAAGATCATTGACAGACGTAAAAAGATGTAATTACAAATTGGAGCAAACAGACTAATCGAATAACAATCTACAATTTATTGAAATCGACAACCGCTGCTTAATTACATTTGTATAATTAACTAATGACAAACGTGGCGCGTTAACAGTGTAAGAAATCGTAATCACCGTGTAATTAATGGTGGCGTAACACGCAACCTTCGATCATCTATCAATAAATGTTCATTTGGTAGTTTTTGTATAATAATTATGTAATATACCACCTCGGACGTGTTGCAAATTACTGCGAGCTACCTTACGATTCAGACCCGACTTCCGAGTCGGGTCACCGCTGCGCGTGGACTTCTATAACGTTACGTGTGTTTCGTTCAAACGATATCATCGACGCGTTGCCACGCATAAAGGAAGCGGAAAATTCCGGCAATGCGACCGGGGCATGACAAAAGCATGTTAAGCTCGACGCTGGGGGAGCGGTAGCTGGCCACATAAGGGAAGACCTTGCACGAGTAATCACAGGATAGTCTACGTCTACATACATAACATAACATAATTAAAAAAGAAAATACAGATTTTGTGCCTCACACGACTATCGAACACATTGAAAATGAATCCACGGAATTCGTAAAAATATTGTCCCTGAGCGACGAGAAAGTCAGGATAAGGTTACTAAATAAAACTACAACGTAGAAAAAAATGTTAATATGTCGTTCTGACTTTTTGACTTTTTTCAAAAAGGTTAATGTACAGGGTCGATCGTCTTGTTTAAGGCTCAAATTGTAGCTGTCTAAATTGTCCAGAGGAGTTTTTCTCAAAATTTTAATATCATTTTTCGTTTCCAAAATATCAAGCGCCATAATGAAAAAATCGGA
>DWPT01001800.1:0-17623 GCA_018251895.1 Agathymus mariae mariae | reverse complement strand
CAATAAGTATGAAATAACCTTCATTTATCGTGAAGATCGCTCACGATAAAATATTGACTTACTTAAGTCATAAAGTATGTGTGTACAGATGTGCGAATGCATATGTTCTATTGAACGTTCAGTTTAAATGAGAGTGTATTGACCTGCGCTACATAATTACGTTTATGTAAATTCGTGCATTGTTTCTAAGTCAAAGTCAATTATTGTTGCTTTGTGAATCACGCATAATCATGTTAAGTATTCGAACTGATCCCTAGTCGGTATTATTCGAGGTGGCAAAGAAAATATAAGGTCAATGCTCGAAATGCTGTCATTCACAGTCCACAGTGGCTACTGAACCCGAACTGGTCGTCCTTGGGCCCGCCATCAAAATCGCCAATCACCAAAACGGAGCCAAGAATTTGGGGTCTTTCAACAAACATTCGCAACCCGGCCCGGGGCGCGGCAATAATGAGTTCACGAATTCAGTCTTTGAGCCACTGAAAATTGTTGTTGAGTGTACTGGGTATATTTCTCACACACGTGCAATAGGTAGACTGAAAATATGTAGGCATCGGAACTGTCCGAATTCTTATTATTCGTTCCTTATTATTCATTTTTACACAAACAAATGGAAATTGCGTCAATCTATTTTGCAAAATATTTTAAAATTAGGTAAACTTCAATCTCTCTATCACGTAACAACTATACATCAAATGAATAAATAAAAGGAGATTACGGTTTTATCCACATTTTTACTGGGTAGAAATGATATGACTAAAATAATTTGGCAGTTTATGGAGTCGGCATCCGGATCGATTATAATAAAATTTATGATATTCCAGTAAGTGAGGCCTCGGGCCAGTGACCTCTGCCGAATTCAAGGTCTGCTTGTAGATTGCGGTAAACAAGTGCTTATGTAGATAGATAATACGTCCATCGACATTACACACACACACACACTCACACACACCCGCCTGGGTAATGGGTGGGTGGGCTCGGATGTTAGCTCGTAGCTATTTCTAGCATTGTAGGAATATAAAATAAAAAGGGTTACCAGGTTTTTCTAAGAACTAATTGGCTTAAGATTTCATTATACTTTTCATACAACGCAAGAAGATACCGTGAACTTCTTTAAACATTTTTAAATAATACAGAAATAAGGAACACAAAATTCTTGAATTGAAAATGAAGCTAGTTAGCGATATAAGCTTTGATAGTACATGCAAATAAAGTGTCAGGCTTTTGACATGTACGTTAGATAAAACAGCACTGATATGCACATTTTACTTATATTACGCAGTATCCAAGTAATTTTTATTATTTTATAAATTGTTTATAAAAAAAAATCTCATGCTGTATTTAAATGGAAATAAAAAATCAATGACGTCAAATAGTAGGTACAAAAGAAAGTGGTTTATCTACGTAACCGAAGATAAACGGAAATGTGCGTTCATCTCGCAAAGTGCGTTCATCTTGCAAAGTGCGTTCACTAAGCCGTATTTTAGGCAAAGGGCTCAGATATAGGCATATAAAGATAATATATAACAACCCGTCCAGTCCGAGCCAGATTCCCAGGTGCAGAGTTCCGTTATATAAAATCACATTATCAAATTCACGAATATTTACCGATTCCTATGGAAATTTTAAGATTTAAATTTTCTTATAGGTTTTCGTTTAACTCTACGCGTGCCTATTTCAGTTTCTAATTAATTAAGCAGTATGTTTTATTTAATTCAATGTAATGTTTTAATAACGATATAATTTTAAAGACGGAAATCTTTTGGATAATTATTAATTTTGAAGCTCCAGTTACGTCCATACTTTCTAATATTTATAACACAATCAAATAATACTCGTCCGTTCGGACTACAGACCTACGTGACATTATGTTACACTTTATCAAGTTCAACGACACCGTATCTTTTTACCTTGAAATTATCGCTTTTGTCTGCTAAATTATTAACGTGAAATTAAGTGTTTCGTTCTATAAATTAAAATAATAGGTATTTTCGGATTTATTACATGAACATTAAGATTATCATGGAATTAAAAACAATGTTTCTTTGATCCACTGTTTTGTTTTCATTGGGAAGGTGGTTGATCATCAGTGAAATATTATCCTTAGCTAATCGTTGTGGTTCGCACATCTTAGCTCTATAACCCCACGCGATTATGTGTCTGGCGAATTAATGTGATTTTCTAGTGAGTGAACGACAAAGCGCCGCCGAGCAGCCACATTGCTTGATGTCGACGTCCTCTTTGAACTTTCCACTCGTTAAACTTGATTATTGGCACATGGTTGGCTATCGTGAGCTAAACAACATTACGTAATGTGATTTTTCTAATACTGCAGAGGAAATTATTGATGTGCAAGTTTATCAGTGCTCTGCAAAGTAAGGTTAAGTAATATTTGCTTTTTATATGGCACGTACATCTAACGTTGGACAACGAAGTCAACTTCCTTCATGGAAGATCTTCGCTCCAGTTGCCACTGTTTCAGTCTAGATGTTTAAGGTACAGCGTAATATAAATGATTTGAATTGAATTCTATTACCGCTTGTAAGTGAGCGCTCACTGCGCGTAGATACTAAGGGACTAGATACTAGTATTCGTAGATCATGTCATACGCATGCGTGCCGCGTGATCGGACAGGATTCGCACGATGAGGCGTGCGGGTGATGCATCGCGGTGCAGTGTGCGAGGAAGACAACACGAGTTCAATGGTATTTGATATAGTGCACGGGAGTTCTTTAACCCCTTAGCCTACCTGCAATTCCTGCGAACGAGGCGGCCCGGCCGTTGTCCCTGACTACCTCTATCAAGCACGTCGCTTTTTAGGTCGCCATTGCTAGTTGTAGCGACAGCAAAGTAGTATAATTGCTTTTTTAACGACTACACCTTATTAAAAATAATATGTTATGTATTTAAAGGCAATCAAAGTATTAAACGGCACATCGATGTAATAGATTTGATGATACATGATTTCCATGCTCGAAACGTACTATTTATTATTTACTCATACACCTCCCGAAAACGGATGTTTTATAAACGATTTAAATTATAATTACGTGCTTCTGAAATAATACGAAATTATATATATTTTGTTAAAAGATCACTAACTGTACAAGCAGATTTCTGATTATGATAAATGTTACAACATTGAGGTTAAGAAACCTAGCATGCTATAAAAAATGTCACGGACATTCGAATAAGCATTTCAAGACCATTTACATTTCACTTACCTAATTAATAAGTGGTTTTTAATTACTCGTAAAATTAACAAAATTGTTTCTTCAAAAGTGTTTTTGAACGTAAATAAAAATGTTATTAAAATACTCATAAAAATGCATTATGTGAATGATAATATGTGCACCGGGGAAAGACCGCATAGCTCGTGATGTAAGCGATGATCAATTATGCGAATCACGTCTTATGAGAGCTGACAGCATGTCAACTATAATCTAGGATTTTAAAAATTCGCAGCAGGTGTAGAGGGGTGTGCAGGCGGGGAGGGAGGCGCGTTGGACTGGTTTCCGTTGTTTCGCAATAACATGGGTTCAATGACGCCTCCATACTTATAATTGCTGGTGTGTCACGAGCGTACCTACGCCCCTTCACTTCTGCGTGCAGTACTCTTAATCTTCAAGATTCGTAGCACGTTCCCGTTCCGCTGTGAAAATTCGAAGCGGTTCCGAATGCAGTTTGTGAAACTACATTTGGTATTAGCTAATATAAAAATTAACACAACGTGTTTAACGTTGACGTTATGTAGATCAATAAGCTTTGTTTCGCTTTGTTGTGTACCTATCGTCCTAAGATAACGCGACGACAGTTATGAAAGGGCCAGCAACATCCGAATAATTATTATCTACTGACCTACAAACGAATATGGAAGAAAGCAAACACTCAGAACAAATAAATAATTCATGCATACAATAAATACTAATATTGTTTTGATATTGACCTCCTTAAGATTTATAGATTCGGTGTTTTTATGGTTTGGTGATATTTTTCCGCGCTGAATCTAAAACAGTACAAAGTTTTTGCTCTACCATAAATTGTGTTGATTTAAACGCATAACAGACGCATGCGATTGTCTGAATGTAAAGTGAGCAATAATAACTGTCGTTTTTGTTGCCTGTACATTTCGTGGGATACTTTGTTTTAGAAATCGCATCGGTGTAATGAGTTTAGATTAATTAACATATGTACATGGGAGATGATATTGCCGTCTGGTAATCACGTGGCATTGACTTCTGGCCTACCAACTATCGGATAACGACTACCATTACCCATTAACAAATTTATTTATCTGTGAGTAGAAAAGACATAAAAATAAAGAAAAAAAAAATTACTTAAATTAAAAAAAGGTGAATTTCTTGGTTACATCTCCTTTGTTTTTCGCTCTTAGGGTTGGTATATTTTCTTTAAATATAAGTGGAATCAAACGGGATGGCAAAATATAAACAAATTGAGAAACTTCTCCTTTTTTGAAATCGTTAAAAATAATATAAACGCACTTCTTCAGAAAATCAATATAAATAGTAGCGATTGTGTATTTAGTTGTTTTAAGTGGTGCTGCACACGATGGATTTATGTATGTGATTAATAACATGGACGTTGACCCTTACACAATTCAGGTAGTAAGTGGTTACTGTTTACAATACAACCACGTCGAAATCCATTTCTGACTGGCTGTTTCTGCGCTTACCTATTCTCAAGTACGCAATAGGTTTTGTCGCGATATATAGATATCATCATTATTGAAAGATTCCTCGAATGGTTGACATATACATTACATTAGTTTTGTATTAAAATAGAAGTGTATTAAACAAAGAGATATATATCAGAACGTCTATAGTAATATGATCATAAATTTTAATTGAATTTATTTTGAGCATTTTGTTATAATAATACGATCTGCACATCCACTTTTCAGACAAGCATTAGTGCGTTTCCTAACTAAGAGAAGTGTAAAATTAGTAAGTATAATACGAGTGAAAGAGTAACTAACAGTCACTCAGTCAAAACGGATTAAAAAATATTATCCATCGTTTAGTTAAGAAAGTGCAAGCGAGGTGTACGTAACTAAATTAGAATAATGATCGGTACAAAAATTCTCGAATTGACTGAAGGTGTAGCAGTGAATGTCGCAAGTCGCAAGCGGCCGTGGTCGATGACACCGAATGTTCTAGTACATCTCTCCGCGAGCCGCGTTACGTAAGTGCGAGAAAGTTGACATCAGTTCTTATGGCTCCCACCGATTTCAGTCGCTGATATGTCAATGAACTTAAAAAAGTTATGAAGAACAATTTTTGAATCAAATACGACGCATACATTTTATTACTTTTGTATGACTACGAGAACGTCCAGTTGCTAGTGTTTAATTGAAAATTAAAACAATTGTTTAAATGATAAGTTTACTGATAATAAAAAAATGAATCCGCATTACTACTGAAAATCGAATTTTAAAATACTGGTGTAATTCTTAATCACTTCTTAGAGAGGGCGTTATATGACATATAAGTAATACATTTATAACCCAAATAAGATATTTAACTCTTCTCCGAGCGGTTGTAGTAATGTTAGTAAATAAATAACAGCGTCGTCAAGACAAGCAAACAATATTATTGTTTGTGTAGTCAAATAGGATACATTGGTGTAAATTGTTATGTTTATTGTAACATTTTTCGTATATGTTTATACAGTCAACAATCAATTTCTTTTCTCATTAATCATAGATCCGTTATCAACTTACAGTAGCACAGAGAGACTAGAATGTTGATGTGTGTCATACCTCAATTTTCATGATATTCATTCGGTCTGAAATTATTGTCTGCAAATAAGGCGACTTGGTCTATAGGTGTTTAGTGACTAGATTACTTATGAAAATAGATGTATGAAAGACGTATGTATTAATACGTATATAAAAACGTTATTAATAAGAATACGCGATAACAAGACTGAAACTGTTTACTTTATTTCCCGAAACTATCAAAACGAAATGTCATTGTCAAAGCGTTATCAGAAGCGATGAGGACTTTTTATATAATACTGGGTCATTGTACCGTAGCGATGTTTTGTTCAGCTTATCGTAACTCTGTTATCGAGTAAGCTATGTATGTCATTGATAACGCACTTATTCTATCGGCTGTTTGTACGAAACAAAGGACGTATTTACACCCCATTTAGGGTCTGTGGCACTCGTAATGGGTGTTCCATAAAACACGTCAGTTGTACACTGAGTAACATATTTTCGTAGCGTTGCATATTGGTATCTAGAGACTTCAATATATCAGCGGCCCACTGTACAGCACAGATCACTTTATAGTCCAGGAGTGTATTTCACGTTGGCTACGTAGGCCTGATGGTCCAAGATCGGGGGAAGGATTATTGACTAGTCTACACGTCGGAAATTAATACGCTGCCGGAAAACCTCCGACATACTCGTAGCTTAGCAAAATAAACATAAACGTCAATAAAATCTTCCAAACATGACAATCTGGCCACAGGTTCACCAATCCATAAACGATACTAAATGTGCTCCGTTAATAACAATGGACATACCCAAGCTATCGAGCTTTGAAGGATTGATAAAGCATAAATATATATATCTTAATAACTGAATACTAAGGCTACTCGGTTGGCGTGGAGAAGTCTTTTCAAAAGCTCCGTGTCAACGTACCCTCTGTCAAGCGGCGGTAACTGAGTCAATGACTCATAATCGTCGAATAGCGGAAATCTTTAGCCAATACGCTCAGCCGGTTATGATGAAAAACAAACCCCAAATGACGTGGCTTCTTGGCAAGAAAAATCAGTTCACCTTTAAAAGCAACATATGACGCACGTGATAATTATAAGCAAGTTGGTATTAATAGATATGTAAATATTACGTATCATGTTATATATTCTCGTATGTTCCTATAATATGTTATGTCCTACAAGTGCCATGATCGATATAGTTATAATATTTTTATATTAACTGAATTAAGTGCGAATCAAATACAAGGTGGTCTACACCTTTTTTTAATACAAATAGTTGTTAAAAGTTTTGGTAAGAAAATATAAATACAAATATGTATTCGGAAAATTTATAACATAAAATAATGTACTTTTGATTTATAAAAGTGTCATGGTCGGATGGTGTCTTATCCCTGTTATTAAGGGCGTCCATGGATGCTGGCATCCATCTACTAAAAGTTGGACCCGCTGCAGATTTGTCTACCGTTTAATCCAAAATGCATTTTTTTTGAGCAGACCTCCAACTTGAACACCTGTACGAAAGGCAAATGGCAAAATTAGTGAGCACACACTTAAAATTAAAATACACTACACGTACTTATATACAATAATATACATATAAACTATAAACATTATAAAATAATTTGTGCATAATATTATATATATATGAACCAATTGTAAACTATTTGAGAGAGGGAAAATGATGTTGTTTGACTTTATTGACTCACAAATTTTGAACGGTAATGAGTTCCAGAGTCTGTTTTATTGTACGAACAGAGGAGTGGGAGTAGGTAGTTGTTTTGTGTGGAGGAAACTTAAGGAGGGATTTATGATGTGTCTGCAAAGTACAACATGAACGAGGGGCCTAGGAAAAGCGATTTCGTAGATAAGTGAAATTGAATTATGAAGTATTTTGTACAGGAGACATGGGACCTAGTATTCCTGCGAAAGCGAATTTGGAGCAACTTAGATGTTTGCGAAGATGAAGATACTTTGAAATTTTCTTAAACCAAATAAATCGAATATAGACATTTTACAAGTACACAATTTTATTTAAGTTTCCGTTTGTGTCATTCAACGAGCAAACATTAGCATAATCCAATATAGGCTGAACAAGTGAAGTGATAGCATGATTTAAGTATAAAATTGTATGAAACTTGCAAGGCATTTCAGTGGATGCATAGTGAAATGAACCGCTGATCTTTTATAGGAAAGAGCTTCATATAAATGAGCGCACCGTGTGAGATTTGATTCAAAGATAAACACAAAGATTATTGACCGTATTAAAATAAGGTATTGTAGTATTGTCAATAAATAGCAGTGGCAAATTTTTGGATGTCTAAAGCGCTCCGAGTGTGTTTTCTACCATTTATTAATGTTGGATTATTACATAAAAACGGAGTGTCACCGACGCGTTGACGGCCAAGTAAATGCGACAAATTAATTTTGCAATTAAAAATATGAAAAACGTAGTCAGGTCTTATCTAATCATCACCATGTAGGAGTGCACCAAAGTGATTTAATGCGTACGGCAAACAAGCAACTAAAGAACAAAATAATGAAGAAGAAGAAAGAGTATTGTAAAGAATTACCAACACGGTGTTGACATAATCACAGAATAAATAATACCCATACGTAATACGGGAGATTTACCGTGGGCCCGAGGTCCAACCTGAAATTGTGCCTACTTATTGTTTAAATAATAATATTACGTGTACACGTATACTGTGTATAATAATTATAATAACAAAAAATATAATAAAATTATTATTATTATTATTATAAAAAAAATTGGGAAATAGAGAATTAAACTGAACTATGTGATATTGGGAGGATCTGTCGTTGATCAGTTGTATTGTCTGAGGGTGAGTGATACTACGTCTCACATATTTGAATGACTGTTTTGTTGCTTGGCTCAAGGACGCGATTTACGTCATAAGATTAACGAGTACCAAATAAATATCAACGACATAAATATGTTATTAATATTTCACACGTCTTGGCCATGGCCATGGCCATGTCCATCAACGTCTGTCTGCCTAATCGAGTGGCCCGGGTTTGATTTGAATATTGCATGCTCTTATATTTTTTCAAAGCTATGATTGTATTAAAAAGTGATTAGGTCACTTGCTTCGGTTCAGGAAAACATCGTGAGGAAACTTGCATATATGAGCGTTTTCAATTATGTTCTCAAAGTTATGAAACCTGGAAACTTACTTCTCTGTCTCTGTAAGAAGAAAACTCGATTCTAATCACCGTAGAGTTTTGTTTAAGGGGTTTAGATGACCGAATAATGATTTAAATATCTGTAAAATTTGCAAGTAGGTAATTATTTTCTTATTAATATTTTTTTTACCATCTAATTATATTTTATATTTGTTTCAATAATGTGTTTTAGGGCAAATTAATAAAAATGTATTTTAAATACTAAAGTTCTAACGCTGATGAGTTTTGTTTAAAGGTTTGAGGAACTCATATAATTGTAATAGTAGGATCTTAATCCGGTAAATATAATGAATTTAGATTTTTTTAGTTCTTTGCAGAAAAACAATAATTATAAAATATTATGTTATATTATGTAATTATATAGTCGTATTAACAAATAATTTAAACGAAACGACTTTTTTGATATAATTTTTTTGTCGGGAGAATAATTTGTGTGAAATCAAAACATTTATTTTGATACGCAAATTTATATAATGGGAAACGGTCTTTTGTGAATAATTTAATAAAAACTACGGCTGGAATAATTTCTATGGCGGGCCACAGTTGCGACGAAACGAGGACTATTCGGTCACTCACCCCTTAGCACCCCCTACTTACTTGAAAAGTTCCTATGTACAATTTAGTTTTTCGTTGTCGCACGATGTATGAAATATAGATTTATTCATTCATACTTTGTATTGTTGATACTAGTAGGTAGGCTGTATAATCTCAATGAGTTTAAATTAATTTGGCAAGCAATAACAAATTATATTATGCTATAGTTTTAAGTTCCAAGACTATATGCATTCATGATGTGATTACAAAACATATTTTATTGGACACGTTTTGCCTCCAGAACTGTAGCGTCAGCAAGAGTAGCAATGCATCAAGGACTAAATTTTAACAGCGCCGTGGTTTGAGGTCGGTTAATTGTAGGTCTCTATGAATCTCAGTGACTATTTTACATGTATGAATATGACTGTAAAAACATTTTGTGAGTTCAATATCAAAGACAAAAAGAAATGTCGACACATATAGATTAATCATAAAAACATTCACATGATTAAAGATTGCGTTTGGAAGCCGATTAAAAATATACATATAATTTTCGTGGTGTAAAAACTTTGTATTTCAAGAACACTCATCAATTCAGGACGTGTCGCCCGATCCTATCGTCGCTGAGGCCGCACAGGATTGTTCTAGACTAGACCTATACAGTTAACTAACGGCACCCAACCGTTTCCGTGTTCACGCATTCGGCCTGCATTATTACATATTAATATTTTGGCCATTGGATCCTAATTTATTTTTATGAGGTGTTGTGTCCACGTGCGTAACCAAGGCAACGGTTGAAAGTGACGAATGCCACTTAAGGGATATGTATACTGCTGACGTAGTCGTTGGGGCATTTGCGGAGCAGTTGCAAGTGATGTGTCATCAGGCAGGCGGCGCGGGTGGCGGGTGGTATTACTGCGGGACGGGCGCGAGAATTAGTTTCCGCGCCACAGTTAGCCGATATAGGGGAGTCGCGCACGCATCGTGCGGGCAACGACCGCGGGAACTTGTAACTACATCCGCGGCTTCAACTCCATAACGGCTTATCTACTAGCTCGCGCGTCGTGCTTACGACGTTTTTGACGCGCTACGCTGTCACCGAGCGCTTTGAACCCATACTCCGTTCAGAACACATGACTGTATTCTTTGCCATACCAACAAACTTACCGCGTGATTAACGATCTCGAATTATGAATACATGTAACAGTTATATCATTTAATGTTTTATTATAGAACTTGCATGTGGGATGCCATACTACTGATTTGTAATAATTCTAGTTTTAGCAGATGCTATATTTTCATGTAATAAACAATTCATATAGTAATTAGTTCAGAAAACTCTCGGTTCCTACGTCATCAGGTAACAATTGAGGGAAATGTGAACATATCACATTACTTATTTGCCACTAGTAAATTAGAATGAGAGGTCGAAGCAATGAAATTACCGTGCAGGGCCAGAGTTGGAAATGGAAAATCGCGAGGTGCATCGGGGCTCGCGGGTGGGGGACGCGAAGAGGGGTCCGGGCATTCGCGTGCACTGGCCTATATGCAGTGCGACGACTCGGCGCCCGGGAGCGATGCACTCTAAGTACCTACATAGAGTCGCGTACTAGGCGCATACTCAGTCACACACTTTTTGCCTTCTGCAGTTGTGTAGGGCGACGTCGAGTCTCGCCTTACAATTTCTTGAAAGAAACCCTTTCAAGATGCTGGCGGAGATTAAAATACCATCGTCTTTAACTGAAGTGCGTTTTAAATAAGTATGTCGTGTGTACCAGGATATCATATAGGAGTATCATCTGTTTACGTTCAACTAAACAAACTGTACTTACTTTTAGTTTAGCATACTGACATGACGTAACAAACAAAGGTATTTATTTAACTTTTAGTTCGAAAATACAAAATAACAACAATTTATAGTGTCCATAGAGAAGAGATGAACATGTGCGTCCATAGGCTTCTTAATAGCATTCCCATCCAGAGTATCCTTGGAAGATTTCCTCAAATATCGTAAATACCAAAAAGGATCATCATCTATTACAATCACACATATTATTGCAAGTCAAATTAAAAGATAGTATAACAATGTATCTTTAATTATTGGTGAAAGCTTCTTAGACAATCATTAGAATCAAAATACTATGGATGGAGAAAAAGCTGCAAGAAATCTGGAATTTAACGTTTTTTATTTAATCTCGTCCAGACACCGAGTTCGAGCATTGAAATTCATTTCAGAGTGCAGTACAAAAGGCTTTACATTTAAATCGTGACCTTATGCGCGGTCGTTGATATGTGGGAGGATGTGAACGAAAGTGGAACGGATATCGCTGCACCACAATGGAATATGCATGGATGCAATGGAGCGAGGTGACCGTGCGTCGTAGAGCGATGGTTAGGTAACCGCTGTTCCGCTCTGAATGTCTCTTGCATGACACGTTGCTCAGAAATCATTAAATTTAGATACAACAAGGCGAGGGAGAATCTGAAGCGAAAGGCCGTGAACGAATTCCGGAAATACGCAGGTGCATGCATTTTCAATTGTCTTTTGATGTAATTATACGGATAATCCTATTGCATCTTTGTGAATAGTTGTATGGATTGTTAAATTAGTTCCTATATTATATATGTTCACTGACTCTAGCGTATATACTACATTGGATTATCATATTAGAAGAATATATATTTTTTGGGATAATTTGTATACTTGGGCATACGTACAAAAACGTAATGACTTAAAGTTAATTAGTGCCCGATATTGTTTGAAAAACAACAACATTTATTCAATAAATAAATAATACGTAACTGGCTAAGTGCATTATTAATATGTTTATTTACTGACACATCATAACTATAATTAAACGAGCTTCATGAATTCGTATATAACTAATTTTTGGTAAACATTAAACATCAACTACGTTGGAGCTTACTAGGTAGATTTAAATACAATTGATATCCGTAAGTTCGATTGAGTCGCTCACCTGCTATTCGATGTGGCGGTGGTGACATTTCATCACTGTTTGTTTCCATATTTACAGAAATTTGCAGTAGAGGATGATGTATCGTGATGTTAAGGTTATAACCGACGCACGACCGACAACAGTTTGGCGCGAAAGCACGGTGAGTCGCGGTGTGGACGCGTAGGCGAATCCCGCGCATGCGCCCTGTACATTTAACGTCAATCTACCCCCTTACTCCCACCAGCCAGCCTAATATATAATTAGCCACTTGTCATTTACCATACGTTCCACTTCCTCGGCTATTGTTATTCCGATTACAAAAAAAAAGATTAAATTTATTTCCTATCTCAGTTATGACGCATTCCGGCTAACAGGTAAGTTAATGTTTGTTTAATGCAATTTTTATATTACATGGTTAAGTTTGGGTTTTAACGATAAACGAGAAGGGGCCACAGATAGTCACTGTCGTCAAATTGGATCAAGCTATTGCAATCAATTTTGTTAAAACCTGGAAACATTTGACCAATTACAAAATGTAAATATTTTAGAAAATGTGTGAAATACGACAAACCATGCTTCTACAGTTACATCATTCCCGGACGAACGAAATTTGAAGTTTTCGAATTTCGTCGTCGCAATGGAAATACACATTGTTTAGGGCTCAAACTACCAGTGCTTTAGATGTGATTCGAGTCTCTCCCCTTACGCTAGATGCCTGTCGAAGGGCTTTTAGTCGTTGGGAAACCGATATAACCCTTTCGACCAGTACGTGGGGCATCTTATTGTAGATTTTCCATTGAAAAGTTCCCTGCTACTGTGTCATTTTTTGTTATAATCATTACATAGTACATAGTTACTTTAAATATTACTAAAAGCTTATTTAATATCATGCACAGGTCAACGTGTCGGAAGTAACATCGGATTGTATGGTTGTGGCGCGGGCCGGGGTCGGCACAGTTCACGGTCGCCACCGTCTGCTTCCCCGCCGCCCCCCGTTAGCCCCCTCAGAGTTAGAGCTTAGCTAGCCATCTATTTTTAGACTCAGATTGAAAACGAATTTAACTTGTCGACAAATCTATAATGTTTAAGATTAGTTTCACACATTATTATTTTTTGAATCTTATATTTAATATAATTGTTGAAGCTAAGTAAATAAAAACCATTTTAATATACTAATGTACACTAATAATAGAATGCGATAAAAACTAGTGTAGTTTGAAATTTAGGCTTATAATAAGAGCTAGGAATTTCAAGCTGTAAAAAACAATTTATTTTAAAATCTGTACACTTATATTTTGCTGTATATAATAAACATTATTATTGAAGTACCTATTATTAAGCTACGCAAGGAATAATTAATAATTTATTATTTTTGTATTATAGAATTTCTTATTCATATATTCAGAGTGGAATTAAACTAATTCATTTGTAAGCACATAAAACTTCAGCAATTTAGGCGAATATTATTTTTAGTAATTATGCTGTTAAAAATCCTGATATTATTCAAACGACTGAAACAAATCACATTAGAAGACTACAGGCGACATCTGTGCAGATTACTTAAGATTTTCTACTCGTCGATAGATGGCGTTATACTGCTGTTTGATCAAATTTATTGTGATGTTCGTGTTGCTTAAGAGTTCTTTTATTTCGAAGTACTTCAGTTACAAATCTACATAGAATAAATAATAAAAGTTTATTTTGGTAAATTTAAATTCGATAATTTAATAGTTTTCCAAATATTTCGTTTAAAAGATTTGATTGCTTACTTACTACATTATCGAGATTCCTAGATAATTAGAATTACAATTAGTTTTATTTTTATTTTTTATAAATTATACTCTATGTACTTCCTAGATGAAGATAAATATACGTAAGAATCGCATGATAAGATCCTTTGTTGTACTATCTAGTTTATGTTAATCTTACTTAATTGCTGTTTAAGTACCAGTATTTTATCTATATCGGAAATAAAAGCTACATATAAAATTATTCCAAGCAATATTAAATATTATTAATTGTTCGTACGCAATTTACAGCAGATAAGTCTTTATTGCTGTTTCTTTACCCCCAATAGTAAATGCGGGTGTTAAAATATTGCGGATTGGATCTGTTAAGGGTAGCACGGTCTGAAGGCGTTGACCCCACACCCTAACCTACTATACGTATTTAGAGCACAGAGGTAGGTTCCTTTAGACCGTCATCACCGTATTTGGGTCACCGCTGACTCAAGCTGACTTTATCATCAAGCTCAGTTCACGTAAGCTATTAAGCGTTACTGTTGCGTACTCATCCTTATAAAATCAGTGAAGTTCAGTACTCCTTTTTGAAAATGGTATAATTATTGCGTGACGTGTTTCAAACATCTAAATTTGTTACATACGTGTTGTTAGCTACCCTTTTCGAAGGGCTATGTTAAGCTTATAATAATGCAAAATGTTTATTAATACGATTACATGGCGATTGCATATATTTTACGAGATTTTGTAAATAATGTTCTGATATTTAAGGTTTATTTAGAAAATAAATTAGCGGTGTAAATTATTTTCGCTATTTTTTGTTACAAACTAAAAGAAATTGCGATTGAACTGAATGAAGTGTAAGTAATATAGTGAGTTGTTTGCGAAATTTATTACTTGTTACAGAGGATCATTGTGTGCCCATACGCGACACTTACATAACCGGTTACCACATAAATAGTTAACGCTTTGACAGCATTGTCATATCCGCATATTTTAATAGATTGTTTAGAAAGGGACTCAGAATATTGTTTGATTATATTAGTTTATTTAGTTTGTAAATTATAGGTCGTAATTTTGATTGACATAAATTCATTATTTACAGAATTTAATAGAACGTAGTGCATCAGTATTTGATTTAGAATTTAATAATATTACACAGTGTACATAAAATAAATATTTCTAGGGTAAGTTTAATAAAAAAATGAACTTATCACAAAAATTAAAAACGTGAAAGTTTGTTTTCTATTATTATTTATTAAATATGTAAGTATAATTTCTGCTAATACAAATATTTTATGTCAAAAGTTTTATAATATTTATTGAGTAACACTATAGTCGAGTTGGTAGTGAGCGAGACCGCTGGGCCAGTGGTTCCAGGTTCGATGCTAGGTCAGAGCAAACATGTAAACTACACATAGATATTTGCCCCTGGGTTGTCGATGTAAATTATGTCTCACCTGTGTATATCATGCGAATCGCAATTCGTAGCGTGTATGTACATATATCCAATTCAATAATTCAATAAACATTGTAATAAATATAATTTAAGAAGCATATGTACTCTGATTTTAATTAAAAATATCTCAGTCTAAATACTGCAGAACTATTTCAAAAGTACTAAAAGTAGACCAAGTATATTCCATAACAACATTGCACAAAAAATGAGGTAACGGTGTGCGATACGCGGTTGGTTGGTTCTTCGCAACGGGTTGGCGGATATTTTGTGAACGGTGATTAGGTTAGCGGGTTAATGGGGAACTATCACATGTAAAAGTGTCATCCATTACTCATCACACAGCTATCGGAGATAGCAAACACTTCACGGTGGTTTTTCAGGACAACTTTTTAGTGCATAGTATTAATATAATCGGATTAGTAAAAACACCATTTTGTTATATATTATTAGCATATATTGCTAATAAATTCTTTTATAATTAGTCGATGCTGTGCATGAAATTGAAATCATGTTTGCTCAAAGCATACATTTTCAAAATAGAACACCATCGAACGCGCTAAGCCCCTGCAACCTAATAGGATGCTAGCTCAAAATTTACCATTGTGAGTAGTAAATCTTGTGTTATTCAGTATTTGTGCAATAATACTTTCATGAAGTCGTGTTGAAACTATCAATGGGTTTTTTCCGCTGGTGTGCCTGGACGAGAGGTCCGCTCAGCATGACGCGAGCGCAGATCAAATTGGGGTCAGGGCGTCGCGGCCGTCGACCTGCAACCTCGCGTTTACCCCTCCCCCCTTTCCCGCCACCCACCACCCCGCACCTACGATCCCCTACCATATGGTTCATATTTATCACGACAATAATCTGGTTATTAGGGAAACACACCTTGTTGTAGAAAAATTTTTAGACTTAGAACAAATGACATACGTGTATTATAAAAACTTATTTGTGCCTTTATATTTTTTACGTAGTAAAATTCTATTAGTTGTGAACTCGTAAAAACACTGAAAGGAATTTAATGAATTTGGCATAAGTAGATGGTGGATTAAAATTTAAACTATTTAAATAATTGCTTGGCAGATTGTGTAGATCTATTTGTTGAAATGGCGATATGATATTCAGGTTACCTACATATTATTTATGATATATCTCGACGGGTTTCCGTAGTAATGACGTTCGCTGAAACTGATGACAGAGCACACATCAACGAGACTGGCGGGTACACTACTGCTGCTCTAGATAAATATTATTGAGCGTCAACTATTGTCTTCTTTAATAATTGCATTAATATATACACTAAAATCGGGTTCTCGCTTCGTAACGAATCATATTTTTTATTTACAAAAAACACTCACATATAAATCAATTATTTTTATTAAACATTTTTATCAGATGTTCTATAAATTTAATTTTCAACTATTTTATTCATTTAGCGGTAATTTTTTCTTGTTTAATAAAATATAAACGTATATTTATTAATTGAAATAACTAAATATTAAACAGGACTCCAACACTAATGATTATCTCTTATCCCGCGGGATCGATTTCGCGTTGTTAATAACAACCCCAATAGAAGTTATTAAATACGCAAAGGTTCAGTTCGCGTGATACAACATAAAAAAAAACATTTAAAACAGTGTTGGTCTCTGGGTCGATAATACATATTTATTTACCGTTATTATAATTAAAAAAAATATTACCTATAAAAGTATGGCCCAGTTACAGCATATTGTTCTTCGGCAAGTTTACATATTCCGTAAATGTATATTGTTGTTCCGATTCGAACTAAACATGGATGAAAATATGAATTCCTTTATGTTTTGTGCAGCACCGACCTAACGCTTGATTCAATAAACTGAAATTGGTAATTAAATGTACAATATGCAGCTTTTAATTATAGTCATTGGCTATAAAAAATATTTTATCATTGTTCTATTTGCCTTATCAAGTCTTCATTCAAATAGACATTCTATTACAATTTATGT
>DWPT01001799.1:0-17638 GCA_018251895.1 Agathymus mariae mariae | reverse complement strand
ACTCACTCCCCCGCACTAGGATACCCTGTGTTGCGGTTGGCATGGACATACACGAATATGACATCACACACACCCATGACCCGAGAACAAACATTTATCTGTCACATAAAAGTCTGCCCCGGCCGGGAATCGAACCCGAGACCCCTCGCTCGGGAGGCAGGGTCACTACCAACTGGGCTACGGGGTCGTCAATGACTGTAATAAAGGCATTAAAGAAGATCTTTACTTTGAATTATGGTTTTCATGAATCACTTCAAAGTTTTCGGGCTTTGGTATTATTTGAGACTACTGAAAACACAATTGTAGTAGTGAAAGTTTGTCGTGGGTTTCAGAATCCTCGGATATCGTTATTTAATTAAAACTGAGCGTTGTTGATTAACGCCTCCCTTCTATCTTTTATTTAGAATCTTGACGCTAAATCGATGCATTTAAACACTCATGAATTCAATTCAATTACATTCAAGGTTAAAAGAAATTGAACTTTTTCTACTCGTACGTTTATTTCTAAGTGAATCAACCTCGTTGATCCTAAACGTCTCCTGCTTACCTTGCGGTTTTCTCGGCCGACTCCATGGAATTGAACGCTACCCACGTACATTTATTTCCGACTAGTTTTTTTAATCTAGTGCTTGTCTATTTTAAACAAGTGATGAAAGTGAATCAGTTCTTGTAGTTGTTTTAAAAAGACTTGGTTTAATTTTATTGCGTCACGATGACACTAGTCTTTTATATCTTAAGTTATAATACCAAAGACTAATTTAGTTCGATTTTTTTAAAATTAATAACCTTAATATCTAAGTCTATTCTTAAAAGCCTTTTTATAGTATTAAAATACTCGTATTTTACAGCTTCACGAGTCTTGACGTGTCTACGTGACACTTTCTACCCCTTAAGTTATGTAGTTATAAAAAGTACTATATGTAGTTTAATATCAAGTTTGTATTTACAATTATAATAGTTACTCTTTTCAATTATCGACGACTTCCATTATCTATTGGATAGTTCCAACTTGAGGGGTAAAAAGTGTCGAATGATTTCATTTTAATTCCAGAGCTTGAGCCCATGACTTAGGCTCGAGCCGTTTTTGAATCGACTCAAATCATTTGGTCTTTTAATGCAATGAGTCTTATTAAAAACTAACTCGAAACTATCACCAACCCTGCAAAAGGAAGGCGAGTCTGACCTTGCCTTGAAAATCTGTCTCTTTGGGCACTATTTTAAACCCGATTCTCTTTTATTCAGGCATGAACACAAAAAAAACACACACACACAGCTGGGATTTGGTTAATCCGTGTAATAAAAAAAAACATATTGTTGTATTGCGACAGGCGCGAGCAATGGCCGCTGACTGGGGCGTTCTCGTGCTGGCAGGCGGCGCTGGAGGCGACGCGCGCATTGGCGCGAGACCACGCCACGCTCGCCGAGTTGTACGGCGGGCCCCTCGCTGCGCGGCTGCAGCGCGCCGCCGATGACGTGCTGCGATTGCACCGCAAGTGCAAGGACATCGGTGTGACAATATTTCGTATTTGAAAAACTCTCGATTAGGCTATGGGCGATATCTGAATCAAATAGGGTCAATGAATGGTTACATTTAACATATCTGTAAAACAACACAGTAAAATGTAATTTAAAATGCCTTTGACACTTTTTCTCTATAGCTTACACCAAGTTTTAAATTAGAAATGAAGTATGAAGTAACCCAACCTAACCCCATCAACTAAATTAGTCGTATAGATTTTACCTTATATCACAATGGACAACTTAGTATCAGTTCGGCTTTATGAAAGTCAAATAATACTGCACACTTCGGGGCTTTGCTTTGAGGTCTCCGTCATGTATAATCAGATCCTGCTTCTTAAACGATTGACAGGAATACTAAGGGTAGTAATTAAATATGTGCGAAAATAAATTTACATAAAAATATGCTTATGATAAATGAAGCATTCGAAAATATCATGTATCTGATGCGTAAACCTAACACGATTTTCAAATTTTATCAACAAGATCAACAGTGAAGAACATTGGAAACATTACATTATGTAGTGATGTACTTATATGTATTGCAGTGGCCGAGCGGCACGAAGAGGTCGGTGCTGCGCTCGCGGAGGCAGCGGCAGGCGGCAAAGCGCACGCGGCCGCAGCCGCCGACTGGCGCGCGGCTGCGCTCAAGCTGCGGCATGCACACGCGCAGCGGCAAGCGTTGCTGCAAGCTGATCCGCCGCGGCAGAAGAAGATCAAGGCGCTCGACAAGGAACTTGAAAAAGTAGCTATACGGATATGCACATTAAACTTTACAAAATTACTGGTTTACGCACAATATTCGTTAGTGAAGGTGGAGTGCTAGGTATTACGATGAGAGGTCTTGACACGAACTGTATTTACTTTGCTCCATACTTAATATTAAAACTACATCCAAAGGTTAAAAGAAGAGGCTGGCAAAAAATTTAAATTGCTATTTTTTTATTTATTTACGGTTATGATCGAAGTGGAAGTTGATCTCTGTTCTTGTTCCAGAGACGCGGGCGACACAGCGAGGCCAGGGCGAGGGCTCTCCGGACACGTGCCGACTATGTACTCAGTCTGGAAGCTGCTAACGCCACGCTACAGCGGTACTATCTGGACGACATTGCTGACGTGATGATGGTGAGTGATGAGCTTTCGCACCTTGTTTTCATCAATAGATGTAGGTAATTTAGATTTGTAATTTCGTTATTACTGCTTTTAAATTGTCCATATCGAAAACATTTTTTATATATTGGTACGATATTAGATTAGTGATTGTATGTTTGCAGTGCACTGAAGTGGGTTTCGAAGCGGTGGTGGGTAGATGCGCGCGCACGGCTGGCGGCGCAGAAAGCGCGCGCGGTGCGGCGTGCGCAGCGGCCGCGTCTGCGTTGCTAGCGGCCGCAGACGCGCTTGACGCAGCCGCGGACCGCGCGCGCTTTCTCGCCGCGCACCCCGCCGCGTTCGCGCCCCCGCGTCCCCTGCCATACGCTGGCGACCCGCCCGATGCGCAGGACAAAGAAATGCGCGAACTCGTCGATGGAGCTGCTGACGACCAAGATGAGGCTTCTGAGGTAATAGTTAATAATAAATTAATAAATCAGTTATTCTCAAGCTTACTATAAAAACTGCATAAGGTAATGTTATGAACACAATTAAACTAATTTGATGCATATCCATTAATAAGGTGGAGATAATATTAGAAATCCTGTTGACTCGTTACTTTTCTGTATGTCTAAGAGAGTCTATTTTTATATTGAATGCAGGCGTGCGCCCGTGAGTTAGCGCAGCGTCTCGCGCAGCTTGAAGCGGGCGCCCGTGCACTGCGTGCCGAGTGCCGCGAGCACGCCAAAACTCTGGACGCGGCCGAGGCGGAGCTGTTGCGGCGGCTGGAAGGCGGCGAGTGGGACGTGGCCGGCCTGTTCGGTCCGGCGCCTAATCCTCCGACGCCCGCTCCGCCTGCACCTTCGCCGCCGGACCCCGATCAGGAGGATTACTACCTCGCAGTGAGTCGCTGTTCGCTATTTAATTTGCAATATTTGTTCTGATTACATTGTTAAAATTATGATATATTGTACGTGTACACTCCACTAATGAAGTTAAAGACGACCTCTAAAGTCATTCTTAAAATAAACGCACTGTAGCAGTATTTGTTGACGATCAACAGAAGTTCCGTTCGTACGTGTCATGCGCGGGACGGCTGGCCCGGCTGGAGAGCAAGGCGGGGGCGGCGCGCGAGCGGCTGCCGGGCGCGCCCCCAGCCCCGCCCGCGTCCCCGGCGCCGCGCGCCCGCCGCCGCGGTCACTTCGCCGCGCCGCTGCACGACCGGCTGCCCAACGTGCTCACCTCGTGCGTGCGCGTCATCGCCACATATGGTTGGTACACACATGCAGTATTCGCTATTTATCATGTAAATTTTATTATGATGCTCTCTGAAGGGACCCTGCTTGTCCCGATTGGTACGATACAATATTCACTGTTGGGTTCTCTCAAAATGGTCAGGTCACGGACCTAGGAAATATTTATACCTATTCAAATAATATAATAATTTGAGTAGGTATAAATATTTCAAGTTGATAATTAATTATTTCTATTTTTTCTACACGTAAATTTTTGCTCTACTCGCGCTCAGCTAGACAATCTTGACGTGATGACGGTTTGCAAGCGATTCGCGTCATTTACATTGAAGGATTACGATAGTATTTTGATGTCTTTACATTCTAGACTAGTTACGGTTACGGGAACACAATTTTATAAAAGATATTTCTCTTTTTATTTATCTCTTTTGCTTGTGTTAATTTAAATGTATGTACGTGGTTATTACAATCACGCTTAATATAATCTACAACGTGAGGTGTTCGTCGCAGGTCTGCGCCATCAGGGCATCTTTCGCGTGTCGGGCTCCCAGGTGGAGATGCAGGCGCTGCGCGCTGCGTTCGAGCGCGGCGAGGACCCGCTGGCGGACGTGCGCGATGCGTCCGACATCAACTCCGTGTGCGGTCTGCTCAAGCTGTACTTGCGCGAGTTACGTCCGCCGCTACTGCCGCCCGCGTTGCGCGAGCGGCTCGCGCGCGTCGCAGCACTGCACGACGACGCCGCCTTCGTCAGGAGGTGGAATATTTTTATGTTTTATAATCAGCGAATTTTCAAAGTAACTTTTAACGCCTCTTTAACCCCGTTGGGATGGGATGTCCAAAAATACTTATTAAGTGGGTACCTACCAATGTTACGAAAATAATCATTCGTCCAAATTTTATGTGTACCTAGCTCCAGTAGTTTATGTTCTGTATTGATGAATCAGTCAGTTAGGATATGTTTTATCAAATAAATTGGTAATTGGTAATTTGGTGTATGCTATTTGTAGGCTAATTATACAATCTAGCTTAAAGTAGAAAAACTATGGAAAACTGTTCTGGCTTCAAAAATAAGGTAAACAAATTAATTATCCTCCGTTTCCCATCAGGCGAATACGCAATGCATATGTGCTTTACCATTTTTTTCTTTATGCTCCTTAGGCGAAGTTGATTCGTCTTAAAGGGAGAACGAAATACGAGATTATTTGTACACTCGCCATTGGCATTCGTCAAACTACGCTTTGATCAAAAATATTTATTGTTACTTAGAATTAAAATAACGGTTATTAATATAAAATAAAGTTGTAAATTAAAAAATATTAACGTTGAAAGGTTGCGTGAGGTGCTCGGCTGCGTGCCGCTGCCGGCTCTACTGGTGCTACGTTACCTGTTCGCGTTTCTGGCGCACTTGGCGGAGCACGCAGATCACAACATGATGGACGCGTGGAACCTCGCCATCTGCCTCGGCCCCACCTTGCTTGCCGCATGGGGCGACGGTGGCGCGCAGGTATTTAAAGCGCCCGATGTAACGTGACTTGTATCCAACCAGTTTCAAATCCAATTACACGTCTGTTTGTGGTCGGTTCAGATGTATTTATGGGTTCAGGTACATATCTCTTACATGGAGTTACGATACGGTTTTCTAGAGCAGCGATTGGGTATAGGAACACTTCATTTGCGAATTATATTTTTTTATTCGAAACAGAAGCTCCATTGCATATTGTTTTATAGGATAAATTTCATAGCAATATTAGTGCATACATATTTTCTAAGTGGTCACATTGTAGTGCGTCTTACAAGACGTCGTCCCCTGTACAGGTGGCGCAACAGAACCTGTTCAACGAGCTGGTGAAGCGCGCCATAGTGCACCACGCGGCGGTGTTTCCGCAGCACATCGCGCCGCACGCTCTCTACCGCCGCGACGATCCCGGGCTGCAGCACGCGCCGCCCCCCCTGCCGCCGCTCGCACCGCACGCGCCTGTCGACCAGCTCGACGCCGCCTCCAACCACACGTGAGTGGAGTCGCGCTACTTTTGTGGATTCATCTAATAAATTAAAATTGACGGTAATCGCATGTGGTGGCCTACCAAAGTGCGTTTAGGCATGTTTATTAATATATAATGGGAGTCTAATCTACGCTGCAATAAAATTTTGCGGACAGTCAGGTGGCTTCTACAATTTTGTATAAAATTTTCTTAATAAAATAATTGTTAAATGATGTATTGAACGATGTTGACTTTTAATGTTTACAGTGAAGCAGAGGATCCGCTCGAACCGAACGGGCCGAGGATGCGCGCCGACAGCGAATGCGACGACGGGCTCGATGCGCACGAAGCCGCGGACGGCCGCCGCGACGACGCATCGCTGTACGACGACGACGACGACGACGATGACGACGACGAGGACGACGAGGACGAGGAAGACGATGACGATGGTACACGTGTGGTTTTTATTCGTATATTTATTTTGCGCTTCGCTCGGTAAATGGGGTCACCACTAACTGAGCTGTAGGGTTGTCTTTTAGTTTTTACGTTAATTACGTGTGCGTTGGAACAATGACGAAACAATTGTTGGGTGTTCATTGGGGTGTTATGGATATGAAATTTTGAATCTGGACATGGATACGGGATGTATGAATAATATTTTACCGGTTTCGGTTACGGTTGCGAATAGGAAATTATTTTGGATTGTTTCAGTTACAGATATTAGATGATTAGGAGTTGGAAAAATAATATAATGTATTAACAAAGACTGACTTTATTTCTTGATATCATGTGATATTATAATCATAGAAAAAATTAATAGCCGTAAGAATTTTATAATAAAAACTGTATTAAATGAGAACGCCGCGGCCAGTGAGTGTATCGTGTCGGCGGGCGAAAACCTATCATAACGTGTTTTATGTAGACTCTACTCCTATCCGAAATTATCCGAAACATTTTTATCTTATTCGTTTACAGCTTCGAATATATTTTATTTGGGATATCCGATAGTTTCGGTTACGGTTAAGGAGCTCCGTAACATCCCTGGTGTTAATTTATGATGCTATTAATAAATAATATGGTATTGCAGGCGCGGAGGGCGCGCGACCGGTGCGCGGCGACACACTCAGGTACCGCTTTTCAATTGTATTTTCACTTCGCGTACATATACACACACTTTTTTTATATGTTTTTCCTGAAATGTATACGTTTTTTTATGTTTTTATGAATTCATATAAGAAATTTCCAAGTAGACAGGCGCAGACAAATATTTGGAAGATATTTTAGATAATCGGTAATGGTTCAAACTATATGTAATAGTTGCGAAACTGAATAAATAATGTTGTAAAATAATACCGTTGATCAGATACTAAAAAATAAATAATATTTATGTCTAACGTGCCACCGCCGAACAGGGAATTCGCACTTTTACGTTAGGTAGCGAGCAGCTTCCGATCGCTGGACTTACCGATTCGCAATTCGTTGACAATATATAAATATGAATTATATATAGTATGTGGTGGCACAGGGTATTGCTGTGATAAATTTGAAGTGTATATCTCGTAACGTGTTCTGTCGCGTTTGTATTACAGAAGCAGCGTCGAGCGCCGCGTTCCAGCCCAGGTACGACCGTGACCACCGCACACACGTAAACTAACACGTACACACACGCACACGCACACGCTCACACCGATAATAAAGAAGCTCTAGTCACAATAATACTCAGGTGCTTCAATTTTAGTCGTACGGGATAAAAATTATGAGGTGTGACTTGTTTGAATGCAGTCTAAATGGTGGATTTATGGGCGGTATAGTCTATATTTGATACGGCGCATTTGGCATTCGAAATTTTGCGAGATGAGACAATGCATTGAGTTGAGCGATCAGAGTCCCGATACATAAAATAGCACCCAAACTTATAATGATCTCCTTATAAGGGCTTCAAATATATCTCATATTTATAGTTCGATAGAACAGATTGAATGTTTCTGATGCGCTTACGAATGGAAATGAATAGTTCAAAAACGAAATGAAGGGTTATGTCTGCTATCGAGCTTTGCTTTAGTAGAAGGAGCGTTTTTGAGTTTGCGTAGCGAAGCGAAACAAAATTACAGCGCAGTTATTTCCGGTTATAGAAACTGCTGTTATTATTATTCATTATATATATATATATATATATATTCATTTAATACTGTTGCAGTGAGCGTGTTCAATTTTGACACATCTTCGGTGGTGGCATTTTGACACATTTATGTGATGACATTTCGTTCACAAATTGCCACGTCTCTTAGATTCGAGTTCGTAATGGTGAGCCCAAGTTTGTTCTCCAAGAGCAATTTGGCTCGACACATTATTACAACTGAACCCTCAGTACAAGTTCAAAATGTCCAAATAGTCCAAAAAGGCACGAGAACTTTTCACGCGTTAATTTTGCGGCGGCTGGAGCTTTCTCTGGCCAAGATGAAATGGAAAAAATACTGAAAATTGTTGTATTGATAATCTGTTTAAATATACTTCAAATGTTATTACCGATCAAATTGACTGATTGAGAGAGTTCAAAGATTAATAATAATAAAATATAACTTGAATATTCATTCTAATAAATAGCCATTGTACACGCTATAGCCCAAGCGGGGAATCTCTTCACTCCGCGAACTTAAACACGCGCCTTCGCAAGAGTTGCGCTTCTAAATGCAATGTGGGTGTGGCAGAAAAAGAATGTGTCTTTATCCAATTTCTCAGTAATTATAATCTATTATGATATTTACAATCTTACAGTTTTAATGTTAAATATTTCTACTTTTATCGTAATTAAAAAAAATATATTACAATTTATATATATTTCGCACACTTACATCACTATAGTCGAACTGACATACACTTATGCTTATGACCTGTTCTAATAGGAAAATCAGAATCTATTTTTAATATTTTGTATTAAGTAAATAATGATAATTACGTAAATACATTTTATAGTTTTATTTTTTACTTTTATTATATAGCCGTAGCTTTTTACTATAATTATTTTTAAATGTATTAATGATGTGTATTTTAAATGTATTTTTTTACAAAAAAAAAGTAATGCATCTTTTGGAATTGATGATACTATATATTCTTGCATTTACATTGTATACAATAAAATGTATTTTTGATACAGCACTCGATGTGAATTTTCAAATATTGTTATTGAGATGTGAGACTGAGTTCCGTTGTGATACGATCGCGAATATTGTGTGGTGCGAACTTAGAACTGTAGAGCTTTACTTGAATAAATGTCGTTAGCTGTTGGCTGGTCGTGTTTGATTTATTGCTTCGTAGTGTCGGCGCAGTCACACACGGTCACGTGGTAGCCGCATTACTGTACGCATACGCATCTTTACTCGACCTAGGCTTATTTGGATTTTGTGATAGTTCTTACTTGCGAATACTTAGCTCATTTGTTAGTTTTTTTCTTGATTTTTTTTAATCGATCATTGAACGATTTAAAACATCAACAGTCGCCTATGTAATATTGTAAAAATTTCTTCTTAATTATGCCACTATAATGTTGACGAGATGGAATATTCACGATATGTTTATTTGCTTCTAGACTTTTATATAGTTATTGAATATAATGAATTCCATCGTTCCATCAAAATATTCGGGCGGTCACGAAGTTAATTTAATATATCTTTGTTTTGTCTTTCATGTTGAAATGTAAAACATAATTAGTTTCGCTGTCACACTGCTGTGACACTAGCATGCGTAGTGATGCGTCTAAGAAAATACAAGTTCATTAGACCTCAGCCATATAGGGAGCTAACCAGAGAGGTCAACTTTTATCAGTATATTTGAATAGACGCAAGTTGGTTGTTTGCTTGGCAAGCAACACAAAGATCACCACGATGTTAAATTGCAAAAAGATATGTGATCATTAATGTCAAAAAGAAATTACTGAACGTGGTGAACACTCTTCACTCGTGGCAATTATCATAGTATGTGACAATAGTGTTTTAACTTGTGTGTGACGTGGTTCCGCATGTTTAACATCATGTACACGAGGTCGGTTAACGGTCGTATGTGAGGAGTGTCGCTGTGCACTGTGCTCCTGTGTGCAGGTCGCGAGCGCAGCGCCCCCCGCCGGCGACGGGTGTAGGTGAGTGTCATGTCTTTATTCGTTCATGGTGCAGCGATTATATTCGTTATTTTTTACGTCATTACGACGACAGTCAAACACGAAGAGCACGCAGAAACAGACTGTATGTAAGAGAAACGACTGCTTAGTATTTTTGTGGGTTCCTCCCAACAGCAACATGTAATTTATACATATAACAAAATTATAACTGATCGCTTTCTGCACATGAAGGGTATACGAGAAAAACTGTTATTAAGGACCTTTATTAACGCAATAAAAGACGAAACAATAGTTGCTAAAATTTTTGTCTGTTTGTGCTAATCTCAGAAACGGCTTAACCGATTTCGTTATGGTTTTGATTAATGTATTGCAGTGAGCATTATTTAATATTTAAAACTCGTTTTATTGCAATCCGTCGTTTTATATCGATATGGCTTGGAATTGTTATAACAGGAGGTATATTATATAACAACTGACATCATTGCATAGTGATTTAATACAAGAAAATGCTCCCCGCAGCTCAGTAGCTGAGTGATTTCAAATGGAATCTCAAAAAGAGTAGTTAGTCTGTAACCAAATTCGATTAGTCGCGTATTGTCATCAGCATAAATGGGTTTAGATTTGATTAACCTTTTTGTTTCTAAATCCCATAATATTTTATTATCACTAATAATGTAGAAGTATAATTATTTTGAGACGGGATGCCCATCGCATTTGGCATCATGAATTTATGGCACTTACTGTTGAGATAGTTATGCTGTTAATGAACTCTGCAACCGAGTTTAAACTGGTGGACTATGCTGACAAACAAGGCCACCGACATGCGAGTAGCTCAATGAATTAATTAATTGACGTGGAATTGGAGGGTCCAGATATGTTATTGTAAATACCAATAAATAATCATTGAAGAAAAACGATACTAATGTTTCGATAAATTATATAATTGTGCGATCTGGTCTCCAACAAAATAGGCGGAGGAACCGAAAACTGTGGGCTATAAAGGATATTGGATCAATCTAATTTCCGTAGTTTAAGACTGGTTTGTGATGAGTGTCAACAGGTTGGCAGAGGACGAGTTGGAAGGACAGCATTTCTCCATATTTACAAATTCGTTATTAATCATAAATGATGCAATGTAACCGTCGATGGTAGAGCCAGGTCGTTGTACGGGAATGAAATTGTAATAAATAAATTAATGAGACAAATGCTTCCACAGCCGCCTGGCAGAGAGCACGCCGGATCTGGTGCTAGACCTGCCGGCGCGTGACGGCGCCGACACCTTCTTGAACAATCGCGATACGCTGCGTAAGCGTGGACCTGCCGCGCCCCTCGCGCCCCTTGCCCCCACCCACCGTCACACTGCGTCCGAGGGCAGCGAGCCAACCGCCTCCCCCGCACCCGCCCCCGCGAGTCCCGTGCCCGCGCGGAACACGGCACGTGTCGCTGCCAAGTTCGCTGAGCTAACCCTCACGGGCGGCTCCCTCAAGCCAGCTCTTGCAGCCAAACCCGCTCTGCTGCGTCGCCCCACCCCTCACCCGCACGGACGTCCCCCGGCTCCTCCCACTGTGCCCGCCGTACCTGACGACGCCGCTCCCGCGCCCGGTGCCATAGAGTAGTTTGAATACGACTTGGTGCCGTAATTTTAAGGTCTAGGCTATGATATTCACGTACGCACTCGATTCACAAGCATATCAGTCGAAATTTGCTTTAGTTCCGATAAACACACTGGCAGTGTCTTCCATACTCGTAAACTATGATAAACAAAGAGTCATTGTTACGTGACTCGGATATTGTCAGTTTAGTTGATCGCATTCGCCGAGAGAATATAACGTTAATCATAATATTTATACAATTGTTGCTCATTACTTTTGCAATACATTCGGCTGGTTTGCTAGAGTTTATGACAGGTTCTGTTATCTGTCGAACGACTGTCGAGTAATCGAATCTCCATGCCATAAACTTTTTTATATGCAACTGACCAGTTGTTCGTTTTAAACTTAATGCTAGTTTCCGATCATCAATTACAACTGGATACCGGGTAAGCCATGTACGGATCAACTTGTTTTCCCTATTTCAATGGATATGGATAAAATCGTTTCGTTGTTTATTTTGGACTCGTGAGCGATTAGAAAACTGCTCTGTTAACAAGACGTAACTGTCTATGGTTTTAGCAATATTCAAGTTATAACAGACCGTTAAGAATTGTATTTTATAGACGGAGCAGATGGTTTATTTGATAAAGAAAGAAACAAGTGTCTAAAACTTTGAGCAGATCTCATTGATCTACTTATATCTATTCTTAACTTAACCTTTTCAATATTTTTACGCCTATGGTTTGTTAAAGAAACTAATTTTACTCTAACCCTTGGTTATTTTATTTAGAATGACTGTTTTATCCCTGCATGGGTATTTGCCCTTAGGTTCGGAAACCTGTGAGATGACAATTATCCGCCACGTCCATATGACCGTATGTAGTTGTGATCATTGATACGAGACGTAAGTCTTTAGATTTAGGTGTCGTGTAGGGTCGGGCTCCGACGTCGCTCGACGTACCGGTGCTATATCTCTCACACGTTTTTACCAGACGAGCGTCACCGAAGCCCGTCCCGTATGTCCGTTGTATGTGCGAGTATTTTATACCTATTGTACTGAGTATATTATTTTTATATGTCGATGTGTTTCTCACGAACGCCGTGTGTTAGGTATCGACTAGACTGACTCGAATTCGATCGAGCCCGCTGTATACTTTACGGTGATATTATTGCGCAAATGTATTAAACTTTGTAAAATATGTAACGATCGTTGCGAGCACACTGCGCCGCGTTTTATACAGTAAACAGTATTACCCGCCGCTGTTGTTTTTCTTTTTTCACCCTTTGCTGTCGTCATTTGTTTCGGTTGCTTTGTAAATAAGAAACGGTCATGCAGTTCACCTGTTAAGGCTACAGGGCTACAGTTGAAGTTTGGTACAGGTGTACCAAAGAACAGGTAGATGTGGAATATATTATTCTTCCTATATATTTTTGCGCCATACGCGCCATAATGATATTATAACTTTTTTTATGAGAAAGCCGACAAAACATACGTATGGGTCACACGTTGTTTAACGCTAACTGCTGGTTATTGGTATTCACAACAGCAATTAATTAACCAATGCGTTGCAGTTCAATCAACAAATAGAGTTCTATAAATTGCCACTAGAAATCTACCCACAATGTTTGTTCATAGATATATGACCATCTAGTTAACAGCAGTTCAGGAGCCTGAAGACCTATTTCGCAAGTTTAATTTAAAAGGACCATTTTAAAACAATACAAAAGTTGCTTCCACTTTGAACTCGAGAGGAAATTTCTCATATTTACATCGTATGTATGTCGAACATCGTGCTTTAGTGTGGTTGTCATTTTCTAATCTTTAAAATGATTGCCTTATTTTTTTCTACATTGAAATTAAAGTATGCCCTATTTGCCTGAGCTTTATTGGGAGAGTTATTGCGAAATGAAACAGCGTTAATTAACTATAATACAGAAGTGTAATATTGATGTGCTGGTGAGATAAGATGAAGGGCTACTGCTAGTACCGCAGGCAGTGATCGTGGTGCATCGCGTGGTGCATTGGCGCTGCGTTTTCTTTGTCTCGAGCGTAGTGTGGTGCGCCTGCAGCGCCCCCGCCAGTCGCGCCGTTAGTCGCGAATTCTGGTCCCAGCGCCGGCGCCTCGTACTCGTCGCCTGAGCCGTCCGACGCTTCTAGGTACCCAAATAGCCGCGCCGCGCCAGCCGCGCGGCCCTCCCGCCTCCGCGTCGCTCCGCTCGTAGCACCATTGGACGCGCTGCTCGCCGTGGCGCTAGCCGCACCTGACGCCGCCGCTGTCACGAAGCCGGTCGGTCGAGCGACTCCTGTTGGCACCTTCAGGTTGCGGCTCTCTATGTGACTGTGAATATCCAGTGCCTCCAACTATATAATAAGTCCTTAACATCTACGAGCGGTTACCTAACTGAGATAAATCGTTGGGAATGTTTATAACATGAAACTTCTGGCTCTGAACCGAAGTGCTTTGATGACATTTCTTAATTAGTGCGCAGAATCATCGCTATACGTAAAAACTGTAAAGAAAAGCAGTATGCGTTAATGCATATTCGGCTGGTAGAAATAAAGAGCATATCAATTCAACGTTAGGAAAATACGAGGTACTACAGCTTGACCCTAAGGTATCAATTAACTCATCTATGAACAACTATAAATTGTTGTCATTCATTAGATGAATAATCTCCATTTGCTACTTCAATTCACAAGACCATGTTTTATTTTTATACATAGGGGCAACTTGTATTATATTCATATAATAAGAATGGATACTGACTGCACTTCGCGCAGATGATGCGCGAGTTGTAATTGATCATCGGCGAGGAAGGGGCACTTCGCGCACGCTTTCTTGTTGTGCACCTTGTGCACGTGTGTGGCGAGCCGCTCGGCGCGCGCCGCCTTGTACTCGCATAATGCGCATGCAAACGGCTTGAGATGCGTGTTGAGGTGGCGCTTGAGACACCAGTTGTCCGCACCCGACCACGGGCAGTAGCAGCAGGCGTAGCGCCGCTCGCCGCGCTCTCCGCGGTCGCCCTGTACGGGTATACCGTTAATTATATATATTGAAACAAATGTTCATCATTAATTAGAGGTTCTCACTCCATAATCAATGATTATATCATTTGTCTATAGTTATGGTGTGAGAACTTGAGAGTAGAATAGCGGGGTATCAGGAGCTCAAGCCCTGCTTGTCTTGCACTCTGGTAAACAACGAGTTTATGGCGAACCGTCTCAGCTGCTGCAAGTTGAACTTTCGTACCCGACGACGGTCCCGAGGGTACTCGTGTATGATTTTAGCGTCCTTGACCTGCCTGGTTAGCTATCTACTTCAAGAATCAACCGCAAAACGTTAATACATGTTTCGCTCGCAGTGTCGAAGTCATCAATAACCTGATTCCCCACTTTCACCTTCTGTGGCGACGCGTTGGTGACGTGTTTATTATGACGGTCCACCATGGCGGCGGTAAATACTTATTATTGGATGGCTAGTACGCTCATATCGGTTATTTCAATAAAAAAAATGATGCAATAATAGAAACATACCTACTAATAATAAAATTAACTGAGTGTGTATCTGAATAGCATTGCACCCAAATAATTCGTTTCTTTTCTTTAAATGTTTCTAACGAGTATGATAACAATGAATAACAATGGACATTTAATAATTTCCGTATGACAAATGTGTCTTTGTTCACAGCCATTAAAAGTAGTAAAACTTTAACTTTAATAGCTCGAATGCACAATTAATGCAAACGTACTTTTCTACGCACGGGACTAGTAGGCGCAGACTTGTGCGGCGCGGGCGACGAAGCATCGGCCTTCACCAGTGGAGCGCGCTCCATCTTGATAGGCGGTGCGCGGCACTCCAGTACTCCATTCGCCTCGTTGGATGTCTTGCCCATGCTTGCAACTCCCGCGACTCCTGCTACTCCTGGCACGGAGACAGTACCGCAGTAGTGCGTATTTCCTCCCGATCCTACCCCGCTCACGCCCGACACCCCTGTCACTCCGGACACCCCCGACACTCCCGAGACGCCTGAGACTCCCGTCACTACGCCGGGAACTCCAGCGACACTGGCTACACCTGCGGAGCTAACGGAGCTCGCAGCTCCAGTCACTACCAGCACGGTGCCGCCCGCTCCCTGCTTGCCTCCTGCACGTCTGATGCGATTCATATCGTACGGCTGATCCCGATGCATTCGGAGGAAGTGCTTTTTGACGTGGTCAGCGCGATTGAACTGCTTCTGGCAGAGATAACAGTGGAAGGGCTTCTCGTCGCGATGGATATTTTCGTGACGCGTAAAGAGATCGCGGCGGTCGGTGGCGTAGGGGCAGGCACCGCAAGCGTATCGCTTGCTACCGTCGATGCTCACGCCATCTCCACCTGTGGGAGAGCCCTCTGCAACGCTGAGGGTCCCCGTTCCTCCCGCAGCCCCCGTTGGAACAAGTGCGCCCGCGCTGCCCGGGCTTGCTCGTCGCTCAGTCCGTGCCGTTTCAACCTGCCAATTAGGACCTAATGATTTGTATTTACTAATTTGTAACTTATTAATATAAACTAAATTCACACATGTAATACAATTGTTGTGCTGTTGTTGTGTTGTTGTTGTTGGTGTAATATTCCGCTTTATTAGGAAACAGGGCAGCACTTAAGAAGTGTCACTGGATTTCAGTGCAATTCATCTTTTTGCGCAGTTCGGGGAGCGTTGTAAATTTTATTTATTTATTTTGTTCAAATAAAATTATATTTATTTATTCTCATAAAAAAACAATGAAATGTATGAACCCGGTTGCACAGTGATGTGACGCACCTTGGTTTTAAGGCGCTGTAAGTACCGCGTGAGGTCGTCGAGCGCAGGGTTGTCTCGTAGAAGGTGGTCAGCAGCGGCGGGATCGGAGTGGTGATCTCTCGCCAGGTGCTGTCTTACGGCGCGCGCCCAGCCACTTGCAAAGCCGCACCCCGCCAGCGGACACTGGAATGCGCGCGCCTGCAAACACCATCAAGTGCATCGCATGTTAGACGTTGTTGCATCGATAATCCTGTGCTTTAGTCAGTATATGTGATCCTGTGGGTGTGTGTGTGTGTGTGTGTGTGAGACTTGGGTGCAGATGTTTCTGTTAAACAAAGGTCATTTAACACAAGATTAATTTATTACTTTGATATCAATGAAGTCTGGAAATGTATGAATGTATTTTCTTTCTATACTTTTCATTTCACGTTAGTTACGAATATTTGCCTAAAGAAAATCGCTATATCTAGCTTTTGTGTACACACCAGTAACTTAACTACTCTTCTGGTATATATACCATAAATTGTATTGTATGAGAGTTTCGCATGTTGCCAGTGTCCAGATCTGTTACCTGAGAGTGTGTGCCTAGCCAGTGCTCGGCTACGCGCGCCAGGAAGCCGACGCATTCACAATCAGTGCACTTAAATAGGCGTTGCGCGGGATTGTAAGAGGCCACGCGCGAATGTGCCCACGCCAGTGGCTCTTCTGCTGCCGTCCACCGGTCTTCCGCAGAGGGATCCGTGCGGGGCGTAAAGTTAGCCTGTGGACAGAATGACATAATCATAGCTCAGAATCCTAAAACTGCCTCCATTTTTCTGTACGAATTCTGTAGATATGTAGTAGTATACATATGTATGGTATATAATATAGGGGTTATTAATTATAGTGAGCAACACAAACACTATTCAGAGGTTGCCGCGTGATGACGTTAGGTAATTGACATAAAGAAAAGTTCCTTAGAAGGCAACGTGTATAAAAAAATGTAAAAAGAACTCCCTAAATGTTTGCAATGTTGTCATTGTAAGTTAAAAAAAAAAAATTTTAATGTCGTATTCCTTAAATAACTTGGGTACTATTAGCAGTGGCCTACGGACCTCCCACAAAAGAAAAACAAATTATCATTAACTTTATTTTTTCTACCAGCAACATAAATATTTTTGCATCATTATTTTTGTCAAGTACTTTATACTCACCCTTTTATATTCAATCAACGTTAAAATTTAATTAATCGTTTGTTTAGACCAGTGATTCCCAAAGTGGTCTATATCGACCCCTAGGGGTCTATGACAACCTGCAAGGGGTCTACGTCAGCGA
>DWPT01001798.1:0-17640 GCA_018251895.1 Agathymus mariae mariae | reverse complement strand
ATGCCAACCGCAACACAGGGAATCCTAGTGCGGAGTGTGTAAATGTAAAAAAACGTAAACTACAGACAATGGCCCGTATTTCATAAAAGGTCGCCTCACAGAGGAATGTTATTTAACCTTGCTGAACACTATGGCATCTTCTATGTTAAGGCGACATTTCTCTGGCGTAATTACGTGGTTGTAGTGGTTTTGATTTTTCCGCAAAATACAGAACACAGTAAAAAACAAGTCATTAAAAAAACATCTTACAATATCAAGTATACGTGTCGTGTCCCATACACACAACAACACAATCGGTCATTCTCTATTATGTTCTAAGGTGGCCAATTGACATATTGTAATCTGACCCGTCGAATGTATAAGTATTAAAGACAATACAGTAGTGATTTTTTTTGGTGGAAGTTGTTGTTGGTGGTGTTTACTGGATCATCGTTGTAACTTGATGGTTCACCATTACATTACAGCCGTGTTGAATTTACTATAAGATCAATTGGGAAACCATTGGGTCGGTCGTGGTCGACGAGCCCTGTGGCCGGCATGTTCACCAGATTATCTCGCATAGACTTCTTTTTATACAGCGTATGTGTATCCCCACCCCCATGCAAATAAAAAGTTAATTGTTAAGATATAACTCACCATTACTTTATTTTGTTGGTACGAATCAAAAAATAAAACTTTTGATTCGAAATTTTTAGTATATTTAAGCGACTCCGAACCTTGAAATATTTTCCCTAGCATTTGTACCATTTTAAAGACAAATTACTTCTGAAATCATATTAGTAGCCTTGCTTTATGTCTTGCATTACGACGATCGATTTAACAATTTTACGTGGTTTCTGTTACCCTAGAGAATGCCAGAGTTCGTAACTATGATATTGTTTTATCAATATATGCGTGAAACCGAATCAAATTAGTAAATGTGTATTGCTTAGTTTTAAATACAAAAATATTTTACACTTATCAACCATAACATGACAAAAAACGTAACCTTAACTCCTGTCATTGTAAGAGCAGAGGGACAATTACGGGTTGTACCTAATACTTGTAATGATTATGATCATGATAGAATCTATGATATCGCAATTATTAGTAGGTATTATACGCTACATTTTTTTTTAACCGTAAATCTATCATATTTAGTAAAGCCTAAAAATTTCTGAATAAAGAATTACTTTAAATTATAATATAACGTTTAAGTGTGAGCAATTACCAGCAGACCCGTCGGGCGCCTCCCACGCTAGTATAAACGTATAACCAAGTAACTTGAACGGCATGTTATCACTAATATTAGATTTCCAAACTGGAAAGTGAGTTACTTGTTTTCATTAATTTAACTGTAAACATACAAAATTATTTCATGCAAACTTACATCTCTTAAGTGATTTAATTATTTTTATCCTGTTAATTTAATGTCTAAATATAATAATGTCAAAAATTAAAAAAAACAGCTCTTTGGCCTTAATACTACAACTGTGGAAGTTAAGAATTTTATCCCCCGCTTTTCAACCTCTTGAAATGAATACTAAAAAAGCATGAAACATATTCCGTTTCTTTCGTTGCAGACTTATGCACTTGCAATTGACGCTTATGTGAAGTTGCAAACTTAATCTTCATACAAACTTTAATTCTCGATTTAAGCTTTTAGTTCTGAAATTCTTATAAATTTTATAAAAAAAATTACCCAATCATACAAAATGTTTTTATGTAAATAGCCGACAAACAGCCAGACAATAGTTGACGAGTCACATGATTGGAAGTGGTCACCACCGCCCATTGATATCGTAATAGAAAATTCGATCTTTCCGGTCAAGATAAAAGCGGACAACTTTATTATTAATGTATCTTATACATCCGAATACATCTCATACATATCATCCGAAATATTTAAAAAGATTTCACGGTAGACTGTACGATGGTGTTAACTACGGGAAGCATGAGAGCCCAGCAACCTGCAAAAAGGGGACCGTTCGCCCTAGCCTTCTCCGTCCGTAGTGTGGCACGTGTAGAAGAATATGATTTGGGCTCAGGAATGGATGGAGCTTCCTACACCCCAATCAAACTATTATTAGAAGTAAATAAAAGTTCAGAAGTTATGTTAAGATGGTATTGAACAAAGTTTTGATTGCATATATTGCAGTAAATGTATCTTTCTAATTTGTAGAACTAGGAAAATCGATCCCTAAAACAATACAATTTTATATAAATTTAATTTATTAAATGCTTGATACAAAACGTCTAGTAATTGATGCAAGTGTGCATAATTAGTAAACGTATGTAAGGCAAAAGTTTTCTGAATACTATACTATAATATAATTACGAATATTAAATTAAGTAAAAAAAATATAAGTTAAATGGTTTTATTGAAAATAAAGATAATAACGATGAAGATAATGTATTAAAAGCTAAAAAATAATTCAGTGGGTCCTAAGTACCAGTCATCAAACCACTTTCCTCATCAATCTAGGGCATTGATCAGACAAAAAAAATCAAATCGTTGGACGTGTAAAATTTCTATCAAGTTAATTACATATATAGTTAGGTTCCGCTACGCCTAACGATTTATTTTTTATCATTTAATACCCATATTAAAATGGTTATGAAAAATATGTTATCCGCGACTTTTAGTGGTATCCATCTTGGTTTTATAATAATACAGAATGTATTAAATTGTATTGTCATCAGAACTACAAGTGTATACCAAATATTAAATCGATCTATCAATAGGAACGGGGTCAAATTTCTATAACTAAATTTGGCCTAAACAAGGCAAGCTAAATAAACCATTTAAAAACAATATCATTATGTACTCAACTTCATTATTTTATACATTATATAATCATTAAACAACGTTAATAACTAATTTCACGAAGGTGTAGCTTAATTCGTCTATTTAGTACGAAACAGAAGCTCATCATAATTTCACACGATACATCGAGGATTTATGTAAAATTATCTGATTATCTAAGTAATATGTTATACGAAAATAAGTCTGGGTGTACTGAATCTGTAGTTTGACTAAAACAATCTGTGGATTTCAATGATATTTCAGACAGTGATATCTGACATTTGAATTGATGAACGACTGCATAGTGTACTTTTGACTGTTGTTCTCTTGGACTGCAGCAATGCAGCAAAGTTTAGTATTAATTTAATCTAGGAAACAGTAGCAGTAGGTACTTATGTTTAAAATTCTGTATACTTTGTAAAATAAATGTATTTACCTTTACATAATGTGTCTGATAGGAAATACTTGTTTAGAGTACCAGTTACAAAGTTATGTATATTTACAGTTTCTTTACCGCTGTTCGCTTTTATAATTTGTGTTCTAATAACTATGCTGAAAGATTTTGATAGCGCAAATCATACACATTGTAATGTGCCAAATGTATTCCCGTCGATATCAGCTTCTATAGGTAATTACGAACCCCAGAGAACGCTATGGAGAACAGCAATATATAGTCATGCTCCATTCAGGTTTTTCATAGTATTTTTACGGTGGGAGTATTACAGAAATGTTATCAGACAGAACTGTATTATGATAGCTAAAATAGCAATATTCTTAAATGTAATAGAAAACTTAGCTTTACTGGGTGTAACACATTGGACTTCATTACTTAATTATCGTAAGTATACAAAGCTCACGAAGCATTGGTTATACGGGTATTATGGAAAGGGTATTTTCGGTTAATTTAATAAACCTGCAAAGTATGAAATTAACATTTTTATATGCTTTAAATTCTCCAGTTGGCTTCACCTATTAGAGACCATTATAATAACCGTTCTCACTGTAACTTGTAGTCTACTGCACCAAACTGCTTTACTGTGAATTAGTGAATAGGATTGTGGCCAATTCTTCAATGTATATGCTCTTTTATACTTCAAAATAGAACTTGATGCCAGATGCCTATTTATTTGTTCATTAAAACCCACATTGATCAATGTTAATTGTTTGTTAACCATGAATAATTTTATACACTCGCAATTAATTTTTCTTCATTATGAGGTACATGTCTTTACTTTTCGGAGTACTTACTGTGAAAATCACTGCATTGCATCAGAATGCATCGCCATAATGCAGAGGTATGATTAGATGATTACATAATGTGTTCACTGTCATTTGAAACTTACATACTAACATTAATTAAATCTCATCAGTCATATTTCACAGTAAATGGCTTTATTCATGAGTTTATAATGTAAATTAAAAATGAAATAGCTAATTAAATAATTAATTTTTCATTCATATAAGTAAAACAAAAATTCTAAAACAGTAAGATTAATTATATTTACAATGTTTAAATGACCTTTCAGCTTACCATGAAGTATGCTTCAAAACCTTTGTTGGGACTTCAATTTTTTATATGTTCTTCACATGTTTGATGCTCACAAAGTATAGACGAAGAACAACTGCAACTCGATTAGAAAATTATTCAATGAAATTAAAATGGAGAGCATTTGTAGCGAATATTACCTCTTTTGCATTTGCAGCTTATTTCTTCCTTAGACACAACAGATTGTGTGAACCATATGGTAAGGACATCCTAGTTTGATCGTGTATTAAATTAGTGTTAGTAATACTAAGCATTCTCCGTACTTCGTTGTTAGACAACTAATCAATGGCTGGGGACCCAAAGCCTTTGGTGTCCCAAATTTCCATAACTGGCAGTATGGCAGTCTGTTCGTTTGTGGTTATTGACAAAATAAAATAATACAATTATTAATGAAATGTATAACTATCATTTTTGCTTCAATTAATATATAAATAACCTTGTGTAAACAAACTACTACAATTATTAGTGTGTTACCCCTGTTTTTTAATTTTCTTAAGTTGTATTTTGTAATTATAATGTTTAATAATCCAATTAAACTTTCAGTTTACTCCATGTTTGGATTTGCAGAGTATATTGTTGTTATAAGCAACATGATGTTTCACATGACAACTGTATATGATCTCAAAGTACAATTTGTCTATGTAACAAGAGTAGGGGTTGCAGTTGAATGACGGAAAATTTCCAACAGAAATATATTTTTAGTTCAGGAGGAAATAAAAGGGATGACATAATTAATTTAATCAAGTACAATTGACAGACATCAAGTTTTATGGCAACCATGGCTTTATAGTGTATTATTCCATAGGGAAATATATCAAATCCAATAACTGTTAATAAATCTCATCATATTGTAAAATAAATAATACAAATAAAAGTAAAAAAATGTTAAACCTTATTTTGTACAATTTATTGTTATAGTGAACAATATAACATTTAATAAAACTTTAGCAAAAAAAAACACAATTTTAAATACATTATAATCTTTTTCTTAATTGACAAATATTGCATATGTCTCTGTTGCAAAAAATGTAACTTTATATATGATACCTGATCAACTATAAATACAAATTTAGTTATAAATTTGTCTATAATAAAAAAAAAAATAGTTACTATGACTAATATGGTGATTATATTTCTGTGTGATTGTATCAGTTGTACTTTCCTACTAACATACAATTGGACCTGCAGTTAATATTGTTTAGAACTGACTTAGGTTACATCAAATCCATTATAGGTACTTTGGACTATAAAATTATAAAATATACATTTATCAAAATTAGAAATAATTTGTAGTAATTCTATTAATTACTAAAAATAAATATATTTTTTTTCTCTATATACAAAAATAGGTAAAAAAATCACATGATAAAATTATAACAAACATTGATTTTAAAAGCATGTAGTAAACAATGTTACTTGTCACAAAGGCAACTTACTTAACACGGTATAACTTGTACACTTTGCATACTTATATAGTTCTTTTGAGACCACTTATTTGCAGTATTGTTATTAAATTACTACAATAACATTGTTTATGTCGCAGTTGTGTAAGAGGATTAACATGTCTAATACATATTGAATACTACACCGTAGATATTGTAAGAATGATAAAAGTTTAAAATTACATATCAACAATTATTATTTTTATGAGTAAATGCTAGAACATTATAATTTAAATTCATCCTGCATCTTATCAGCTATCATTCTTGCTATAGCTAGGGAAGAAGTGGCGCCAGGAGATGGCGCATTGCGGCAATGCAACACTCTGCTTCCAATTGCTCCTGAGCCAGGCTTAGAATCAAATACAAAATCTTCTATGAGTGTACCTAAAAATAAAAATGGACAAATCAGCCACTGAAAACCAACATTACAATTATTTCTATTCTTAACTACTAGCTTTTGCACATAATTATGGTTCACAGGATAAAAATGGCAATTCATGTACTATTTACTACTGTGTGAACATCTAGTCCTCTTTGTTTTATAACAGGAACTATTTAGAAATTATATTGACTGAGAGAAATAAATTAACTGTCAGACTAAAAGACAATAACTTATATATGTAAGTTAGATTGTACTTATGGCAATTTTGAGAATTGTGTAATTGGCAAATTTAGACATGTTCAAAGTTGATTGGGTGACTCCTGGTGGTAAAATTTTGTAAATACTTTTGCACTTTGAATGTAACTAACTAACCACTAATTAACATTTGGGGAATCACTAATTTGAATTGATAACAAATTTACCATCTCTTGCCATAGCTTGTGCTCTAACTCCTGCCGGACCTCTTTCCACATCACTACTTGTAATATCCTGTATGTATTTTTGAACTTGCATCACTTGTAGTGGCATTAGGAGAGACCGTGCCATTTCTTTCAAACCAAAACCAGCATATTTAAAAGCCATTTTACGGAATCCAGAAAATCCAATGATTTCCTTCAATTCCTTCATATTTACATCACTCCATCTATCAAAGAAAATCAAAAATATAATGACAGTCAAAATAAAAATAGTTTAAACAAATATATATATATATATATGCCTCACCTATAACCTTCTTTACAAAATGCTAATATAGCATTTGGTCCAACAATGACACGTCCATCAATTCTTGGTGTTAAGTGCACACCAAGAAATGGAAACCGTGGGTCCGGTACTGGATATATATTAGCTTTAGCAATGTTACTTTTATTTTGAACTAAATACAAATATTCTCCTCTAAATGGAATTATTCTTGGTTCTTCTGGACAGCCAGTTAATACTGCAACTGTATCAGATTGTAAACCACAACATGTAAGCACATATTTTGCTTTAACACTAAGATTCTTCTTATTAGTTAACATAACAGGGTATTCTGCATTATCATCGTCCACAAATTTTGACACTTCAAAGTTGAGATATGTTTCTCCACCACACTTTTCAAAATCTTGTACATAAGATCTTGTTACTTCACCCCAATCTACTATACCAGTGTGAGGTGACCACAAAGCTTGTAAACCTTTACAGTGAGGTTCTATCTCTCTCATTTCTTTGGTATCTAATAATCTTATGTCTTTCACACCATTTTTTATTCCACGATCATACAAGTCTAGCAGCCTTGGAACTTCAGGTCTATTAGTAGCAACAATAAGTTTTCCGCACTTTGAATACTTTATTTTCTTTTCATCCAAGTATTTATAAGTTAGGCTAAGCCCTTCTACACACAGCTTCGCCTTGAGTGAACCAGGCTTATAATATATGCCAGCATGTATAACACCACTGTTATTACCACTTTGATGGTAAGCAAAACGGTTTTCTTTTTCAACTAATGCAATTTTTAACTCTGGGTGACGTAGAATTAACTCCCTAGCAGAAGCCGAACCAACAATACCACCTCCTATTACGACTATGTCGTAACATTGTGTTTGTTTTGCGCTATATCTGTAAAATATTCAATTCATCCTGATGAAATCAAAACTATCTTTGAATTCAACTGAATCATTATTATAATTATTAATCAATTCAATTAACCTTACCTTCTTAATTCATTAATGGATATACGATTGCGAGATACATTTGCAATAGGCCTTGTTGACTTTAGTTGACTGAACAAATTGAACATTTTTAAATGTTTAGATATGCTAATAATAAAACTAATAACTTTTTATTACACTATACGTATTTTACTGGTCTTGTTACTCACACATACATTTCATTTAAATGAGAACATATAGATCAATCATCAGATCGTAGAAAATAAAATATTAATCCAATACCAAACAAACATCAATCCACCCTAACAAGTCTGTTTCATTTGCTTTATAATTTTTAATCAATGTCAAGATCAAGTAATGTATGACCAGTGCTGCCAATAAAAAATTTTCGATTCCCCGCGAACGTCAGTGCAATTCCTCGAAATTTCCCGCTTCTTATAATTCATTCCCCACATATTCCCTGATATAATATTTTTGGAATAAAAACACTGTTTTATACAAAATTAGTAAAATGTAATTATTTGAGAAAAGTTACTTAAATAAAATTATCCTTTGTTGACCTATGTAAGAATTTACTTTCAATTTTTTATATTACTTGTTTAACAATAGTTGCACTTTAACCATATTTCAATAATTTTATTGAAAATTATCAACCGCACACATCAAATAAAAAATGGCAAACTTAAAAAAATAATTAATGAGGGTGCAAAAATAAAAAATCGTGTTTAAATGACAGTTGAGCAGGAGTGTGAGTGGTGTTGTCATTCAGCATGATGCTAGTAATGTCGAGCTGTATTTGCCAAGTCCGAACGTGATAATTTAGTTGTAAGTATTGCCTGACATGAAATAGATTTATACTGAAAAAATTGATCTGGATTCCCAAAATTCCCCGATTTATATCTTTCCGCGTGCTCTCCCCATGCTAACCCTCAATTCCCCGCAAATCGGGGATTTTTCCCGTGATTGGCAGCACTGTACACACAGCACATACCTATAAAAATGTCTGACAATACTGACTTTGACAAATACTGTGACTATTAAAAGCAGACCACTCACCAGTGTTGTCATGTCAGCCAACTTCTTGTAGTTATCATATTAATCTATGGTAATTACTATCATATTATCAAATTTACCTATTCACCGCATTATTCCTTAAATCTACCTATAAATAAATTCAACACATTTAAATCAGTTGCATAATTTAGTTATAAATTAAAAAATAAGATATTTTATTAAAAAAATACATTTTACGTACTTTTATAGGAAAATCGATAACAAATTTTAGCTCGATATCAGTCTATAAAAAGGGCACGCGTACCGTAACAATATCATAATGTAAAAGCTTGTCACGTCACGTAAGGAAAGACGTAAATATATTTTTAGCCTAACCAGTCTGGTATTCTCCAGCATCTGTTTATATATATACAATTTACATTAACTTTTATTAGCCTGTAATTTAATTGGTAGCAGATATAACAATATATGTACTAATATAGATAGCCATCTCAACTCCGACTGATAGACAGTCCTGCCATCTAGTTAAATTCCGCATAAGTAATTGCTTATTCTCATAAACATAATAACTAACGTAATAGATGAACATTCATTACCAGGCCCGCCTTAAGCAGGCGTGCAAGTAGTGCATCGCACGCGGACGGCACGTCCAAGGGGGAGGCAAATTGAGCGACTCATCACATACTATTCAGAGTCATTGTCATACGAAATTTAAGTAATTATTTTAAGCGCCTCATCTACAACTAGCGCGTGCTTTTAACATTTCCTAACACAACAATAGCGCTAAGAATATTACTTACACTGCCGGTTTCAGCTGCATCTGGTGAAAGATCTTTTTCAAAATTAAAAATTAATATTAATTATGTAAGTAAGTATATAGTTTTACACTTTAGTAAACAAAAATAACTGAGTACCTAATCAAAATAAATGTTTTATTTTCGTTCCGACTTTTTTTTTCCACCAAAATGAAAAAATAACATAAAATAACCTTTTTTAATAAAACTCAGTATAACTATGTAGTCGTAGGGGGGCATAGAAATTATTGCACGAGGGCGATCAAATTGTTAGCTGCGGGCCTGCTCATCACATCCATAAATATAATATAACTAACGTAATAAACGAAAGACCCGTAGTCCTGTAACCCAGTTAGTAGTGATCCTGCCTACCGAGCGAATGGTTCTGGGTTCGATATTTATGTGACAATAAATGTTTGTTAACGGATCATGGGTGTTTGTAATGTCATATTTATGCATGTCCATGCTACCCGCAACACACGGAATCCTAGTGCGGGGTGTGAGTGTGTATAAAAATTCTCTCATTGTTCGGGTTATTGTTATAAATAACTATGCAGTCTAACAGAGGACATGACATCCTCGTGTTTACTATTTTTTGCCCGATAAAATATAGTAAGGTTGAAAACCTAATATAGAATATCTTTTATTTTGTATCTACTAATTTATGTAGGTATTTTGAAATTTACAACAAAAGGAAAAAGTCATTTGGAAAATGTCTTGAAAATTTGTCTTTATAATCTGTAAGACATGAGTAGTTTTCCTTTTACGCTCAGTAATATAAATATAAATAATATTTTAAACAGGAATTTGCTTTTGAATAATAACTGATATGTATTTGCTTAGTACAAGATTTGCTAGGGCAATTAAGTCTCATCAATATATGTACAGGTATTATACGTACATCTGTATAAAATAAAACAAACCTATTTTTTACATAAAACTAACGGAAAGTAAATAGTTCGAAAACAATTCTACGGCCAATTCTCTTAGGTACCTCTTTCTCGCAAGTAGGTTTTTCCGTTACGCTCAAAATCGCACCCGCACACTGTGTTCCTCTTTACGCTATTGTATTAACTTCATATTTATTCTATAACCTATAGATACCTAGCAATAGCTGTTGATTTATCTATTAATATATATTGTGTTGGTATAGAGATTAGATTATAAACATAAAAATGTTATAAGTAATTTTTTTTTTTTTTAGATAATTTTATAGATATATGAGCACGAGGAATGACATAAATCAGGTTTCGTGGAAACCAGACCAATTTTTTCAACAGTACCACTTGCAATACTTACAACTAAATAATAACGTTCCGACTTGACAGATATAGCTCAACACTACTAATATCATGTTGAATAATAATACCATTCAAATGCTTGTTCAAATGTCATTTGAACACGATTTTAATTTTTAACACATCTTTAATTCCTTTTTATGTTTATCGATTTTTTTATGGGTACGCACGGTTGAAATTTTCAATAAAATTATAGAAAAGTGATTAAAACGTGATTGTAAAATTGTATGTTGTTTGAATTGTTAAATAAATATAAAAAAATTAAGTCAATTCCCACATAAGTCAACAAAGAATAATTTTATTTCAATTACTTTTATGAAATAATTATTTTTAATTAATTTTGTATAAAACAGTGTTTTTATTCCAATAATATCAATCAGGGAATTTGTAGCGAATTAATTAAAAAAGCCGGAAATTTTGGGGAATTCCACTGACGTACGCGGGGAATCAAGAATTTTTTATTGGCAGCACTGGTTGAATGCCCAATTTTTTAATTTGTATAAAAGACGAATTAGCAAGTTTAGAGTTGAGTATCATATTAATGTTCTGTTAATCTTTTGCTCTGTGTCTGATCGGAAAGTGATTTTATTGTTGTGTTACAGAAACAAAAAATATAATATACATGTATTGCAATTTGACAAAAATTATTTTACGCATTATTTCTAGAAGCATCATATTTGATAGAACCTACTACTGCTTTTTTCCGAGCATGTCAATCACACAATATCAGCTGAGCTGGGACTCCCATAAAAGTAATATTTGTAAAGGTTTTACAAATCTCCAACAGGTAAATTTTAAAATGCAGATAAACATTTTTATTTATTTCAATTTTTATTTTTTTCAAGCTTTGATATTGTGATCAAAGCTTATAATTTTTTTCAACATCAACATTATCAATGTCAATTACGACTATTATTTATTATTAATAAACCGAATTTAATATATAAGAGGATCCATCCTATTTTGAGTTTAAGCCAACCTCTTTTTGTACAATGGGTAAAGAAATGGCAAATGATCCCTCCTGTTAAAGGTTATTGAATAGAATAGAATAGAATAGAATTTATTTCATCATGTAACTGCTGCAGTACAAATAAGCTGCACTACACTTATAATTAAATATACAATAGTAGCACTGTAGTACTGTACTGTAGTAGTTGGGCACTGTACCACCCAGTTGGTATTCCCAGTAAATCCCAGTGGTATTTATGCATGGAGGTAGAGTTTTTTATGAGCTTAGCTACTTGCCCCACTATTAATTTTGTGTTCACATACTATCAAGTGGCTCTTCTATAAAGTTGTCAAGTGTTGAAATAAAAAATATAATCATTTAATTTTATATATTGCATAATTACTGTACTATAAAAAATATCAAAATAGGGGAGAGAGAGAGAGTGGTAAAAATATAATGTGAGCAATTGGGCTTTTTCATATAATACTAGAGAAAAGGTCGATTGTCTAACTAATTATCAATTTGCATTCAAACTGGATGCATCTCTTTTCAATTTAAATTTTAGACTCTTTTTAAAAATTCATGAAGAAACTGTTAATTGGATTTTTTCTTCGCAGTTGTTTACTTTAGTCAAAGTGATCATGGTCATGTGTCATTTTAAATGTGAAATTGATTTAAACAGGTTTTACATAGATATAATTGCAATAATAATTTCAGAAAGAGGAGTTTGTGGACATGACATTGGTAGCTGATGGACATCTGGTGAAAGTACACAAAAATATATTTGCTTTAGCTAGCCCATTTATCAAGTTCATACTTCAAAGTACTCCTAATGAACATCCTATTATTTTTTTAAGTGTAAGTATTAAAGTAACTTTAACACTGTTATTATTCGCAATAATAAATATTATGCATTTTCTCTGTTTATTACTTTAAAATCTGTTGTAATTGTATTTACATTATTTCTTTTAATACTTTTTACAGTTAGTTTTTACAGTTTTACACTTTTGTTTAGCCTTACTTATATTTAGACTTAGTATAAAATGAATTCAAGATTTCATGAGGAAGCTTTATATTATCTAGAGATTTGTAAATTATTCTATTAATTAAGGTTCTATAATGAAATATTGATCATAATTAATATGTGAAAACCTCCCATCTTTCTTAAGGTGGCTGTTAATTGTAACTTTGAACATACGTTTAAGAAAATTTCTCTTTATAGTAAATTTATTGTTGTTTTCTGGAAATCATCTATTTACACTTAATGACAAATGATTAAATTAAAATTTATTACAGAATGTTAGTCATGAAGTATTGAATTATATTCTGACTTATGTCTATACTGGGGAGGTCTATGTAGAAGTGGATAAAATACAAGCATTTATGAGAGTGGCCAATGATTTGCGATTATCAGGACTTTTTGGAATGCCAACGCCAAAAGTAAGTTATTGAATTATTAATGTATAGTTAAATTATATTTTGTTAAGTATTAAATTATTTAATATTGTATCCAAGTTGACAACTGCATATAGGCTGGATTGTTAAGCAATTTTTTCAATCTGGTTGACTGACATTTGAACCATCAGACAGTGTTTATCACTAGGAGAAGATACTTTGTAATCCTACCTTTGCCAACTTTTGATAGTATATAAACTTAGACAAAAGTAAGTAATTTATTTAACAATTTACAAATCTCTCTTGTAACTAGCAAGTTTTTCAGGAGCTGCTACATGTTAGATAGAAAACATTGTGAACATATATTGAAGTAACAAGATAAATACAAGATTTACATAAATCTGGTGAACTTATTAACAAGAGTGTTACTGTTCATCAGGTTGAATCCAAAAAATGCATGAAAAATGACTTTAATGAACAAAAACATGTACCAGACTATGAAACTCTAGGTCAAGAAAACATAACCAATAATGTGATATTAAATGATACTGTACCGAATATGAATGAACCAGCATCACTTAATATTAATATATTGGATACAACAGATTCAAGTGGACAAATAAATGTAACAAATGCAGAAGATGTTACAAACTCACATGTCATAAACATCCATAGGTCACCTGAAACAATGCCTAAAGAAGAACTCATGAATAATAGGTTTGTTTTTATTTTATATACTATTTATTTTCATATACCAAGAATCTGAGACTGCAGACCTATTTTTCATACAACTGCATAATAACACTGAGTTTATTTGCACATGTTACGCTTGCAAAGGTAGTTTATTTATTTTATTTATTCTTACTTATTGACCACAATAACAAGGTATTATGGTACAAGTGACTAACTTTATGCTTAAGCACTTTTTAGAAAGGTATTAATGGCAAAGTTTATAGTGCCAGGCCATTTTTTGACAATATGTTTAGCTATATGGTATTAAGCTCCTAAATAATGAGAGATTTAGTTAAGAGTGAGAGAGGACTATTGATAGTAGGGAGCGTGAGTTTGTACCGCAGGTTTGTGATTATGTATTACCCATTTTATTTCTGCAATAATTGATTTTCAAAGGTTTATTTTAAGTATAAATAAGCATAACCACTTGCACCCCCATTTATTTTTTCTCCACATTTGAAGAACCATATTTTAAAAGCAGGACACAGCTGCTTAAAGCGGGGTCACACAGCGCCGTTAATTTCATATCGCTTCTTATTTGTATTTAAGGGATAGTGGATTATTTATAACAGCAGATGGATATCAATATAAATTAGAGATACAACAAGGATATAACCATTCAGATTCTAATCCTGTCATAAATGAAGATACTTCCGATGATACTAAAAGATTAATACAACCCTCTACTAGCACAAATACTGACAATAATGACAATTTTGGGTCTTTTGAAGATGAATTTAAAAAGAAAATAAATACTGCGTCATTGCAAATGGATTCCCTGAATCCTACAGGTACCTGTCTACAGTAATATCATACAATGTTTTCTGATAGCATACGTAATAAAATAACCTTTTTATAAAGTAATACTTAATACTGTTTATTTGTTTTTATTCTAGATATTACTCCACAATATACAATGTCCAATAGAGGTTTTTTGCAATTGATATTGAACCGATACATGTATCACTGTCATCATCAATCTCATGGTGGTCGAAAACGTAGATGGAGATGCATAGAGTACAGAAGTAAATGTTGTCCCGCATTTATTGATACGGATGGTGAAGTAATGACGTCTAGGTATGTTTATTTTCATAATTAAATGTAAATAAAATGCGGCCTAATACCACCAATAATAATAATAATAACCCAGATGCACTGCGCGCTGCACTTCTCTTACTAGTAAAGAGTGGATGCTTTAGCTAACTGCCGGTTCTTGCATTCTGAGGTTTCTGATATAGCATAGCATGGTCTCTAACGCCCTTGAGTGCTAAAGAAACTGCACTAACAAATGCTTATATAATTTCCGGTCGCACCTGAACTTGCTTGTTCAAATTGAAGTTTTCATACTTCCTTTCTTCTTATTCTTCTTTGTCGACCACGCATCAGTGATGCCTTTGTCCATGGGCGCCTGTCACCACTTACCATCAGGTGGCTCGTCTGCTTGTTTGTCGGCTATTTACATTAAAAAAAGAATTGTTTGCTTGCACTCCTAAAGTATATTTTGAAAATCGAATAATTATCTCATAATATAGATGCTGTCCTAACTATCGTCTGTAAAAAATGTATACTAGCCAGTGACATTTTGCATGTGTAGTACTCTAAGTGTAACTAACCACAGTATATCTGATTGTTTTACAGAAAATTCGGGCATTGTCATTCATTTCATGATGAAAAAATAAGGAAGAAAATTAATAAAGACTTGGTTTTTACAAATCTAAACGTTTTATTGAAAAAACTAAATCAGCAAAACAAAAGTAAAAAAGTGACAAATTAATATTTTTTGATTATATTGATAAGGAAATGTTAAAATAGTTTTATTTACAAATTTATGCTTTACTGAATATTCTGTGTTGGTGGTCAACTGACTGAATCGGACACTTCTTTATTTACTCTACCGTAACAGAAAATTGTAACTTTCATGAATTCCTAGTATTATTTGTGTGGAAAAAGTTGTAAAAACATTGAGTAATTAAAACACTGACAATATGTAGAACACATTCACAAGTGACATAATTTTTTACTTATGTAAATTTGTAATCAGTAAAACTAAAATAAGGAAATTATAATATTAAATACTACACTAACATTAGGATTCCCTGAATTGCGGGTGGCGGGGACACACATATTAGACGTCACAAGCACCCACGTCCCGAGAACAAAATATAATGAACTGTTTCATTAATGTCTGCCTCGGCCGGGAATCAATTGCTGGACGCCTCGCTCGGCAGGCAGTCACTACCGACTGAGTATGTATATTATAAATATATAATTTCCTTGTTCACCAATATAACGAAAGCCAAAATATGAGTAAATAAACTAAATGTACACACATTTTTGATGTTTCAAGATAATTATTATATTTACTCCAAAAAATATTACTTCCTTTGGTGGTTAACTAACCATAGGATTTGATTAAAGATTCAACTCTAGATAGATATTACTCCTAATTTTAATATCAAATTTCAATAACTAGATAATTTTAATTAAAAGCAGAGGTTGGCTTTAGACATCTGATACTCGATTTTAATTATGGTTTGAGTTTAGGGACCTTGATTAATATGAACCCTTTAGACTATTTATAGATTTAGAAAATACATTTTCATTTAATTACGATAATAAGTTCCAGAAAATGTTCATATTGAAACGTAATTTCGGTAAATTAGGCTGGTATTTTTAAAAAATAAACTAAATACGTGTGAAATAACTGTCATTCCGTTTCTTTCGTAGTCTCCCGAATTAGTTTTGTATGTATATATTTCCGTTTTTTCGTAAAAAAAAGCAATATTACTAACTTATTGTTTAAGTAAGGTTCAGTTTGGCATGTTTAGATTACACTTTGCGGGGTTCCATCACATTTATTACGTTATCTCAAGTTATATTTAGAATTTCAAAATTCGATAAAAAAAAGAACATATATTCCAATCTCAAGGATTTTGTGATTACTGACCCACTCTCCTCACTACCTCCATTCCTACACCTGTACGCGAGTACAGGATATCTATATTTTACCTGATAACGGAGTAGCATAGTATACTAATGAATATTCCAAATTGTTGCATTTACAAACAATTATATACACCGTTTATAAGATTGGTTTTGGACCCTTCTGACAAATAAGTACCAGACTTATACGAACTATTGAACTAAAATTGTACTTGTTTTCATTTGTTGTGTACCAGTTGCTATATACTGTGTGCATTTTACACATAAAGTTTAACAGAGCGTTTATATCTAACGTAGGACCAGAAGGATTGTGTTAATCTGAGGATAAAGTAGTACCTTTGCTTGTACATTTTAGGATATAAATAATCGTTTATGGGAGGGTTGTTTTATTATGAAGTCATAAACCTGAATTTCTGTGAAATAAGGGTGATCGTGTTGTGAAACCTCTTAAGCAAAACACTTTGAAAGTGTAACTTCGATTTTTCAGCCTAAGAAATGTCTAAGAAATGTCTTCATGTCTAAGAAAAGATAGATCTGATGGGTATGGTGGTGTTGCCATACTTATTTAAAATTCTTACTTCTTTTCTCCAATACTCCTCCCTGTAATTAGTGATAATTTATGTGCCATTGGTGAAAATGTAAATAATGTAAATATAATTTCTGTATATATTCCTAACCCTTCAACTAAAGTCTTGTCCGAATTTAATTCTT
>DWPT01001797.1:0-17642 GCA_018251895.1 Agathymus mariae mariae | reverse complement strand
TGTCCATGGGCGACGATGACCACTTACCATCAGGTGGCTCGTCTGCTCGTTTGTCGGCTATTAACATAAAAAAAAAAAATTGAAATTGAAGAAGATGGAGAATTCTCAAGGGTGCTTTCTCACTCTGTTTCACAAAAGATAATTTTTAATACGTGAATAATTTCTAAAAAGTAGAGATAGTTTTTAGACTTTATTCACTGCAGGTTTCCTTGTCGACCGAGCACTTATTTGCAAATTCTAATGTTACAGCTAATAACAATTCTCACGTAAGGACTCTTGCATAAATCTAATGATTAGTAAATTACACTAAGAACAGCCGTTACATCTTTTTTTTTTTTTCATAAAAAAATACAGGTCCTGCTGGTATACTAGATACAGCTCCGCAAAAGAAAGCGTGACCGGTTTCTGTTACCGGCCTGTGCCGAAATTTGTCTGAGATAAAATGTTCCTCTCAGGTTTAACTTGTTATTTGTGAATCGTAGCTCTGTGTCCACGCTAGAGTTGGATCTTAGCCAGAAGGACGAGCTACTGCATTCTTCTATTGCACAAATTATCCTATTGCAGGAATGTGAATAAGAAATCTTTAAAATAAATGTAATTATAACGATTATTGCTCTTATTCAACCGCGTCGGTAGCTCCCGACGAATTTTAATAACATCTAGAAATTGGTCATCACCATGAATCAAACAAAGCTTAATATAAATTCAAAATTATTTACTCTTTAATCATTAATTTAGTGCAATCAGAAACATTAGTTGACCCCCACAACTACTCGTGCCGCCCGTTAGATGTCGCTAGTAGTTCACGATGCGTGTTTTCTAAATTCAAAGCTGTTTGATTTCTGTTCACAGATACTGCGAACGTTTCCTAGAGTTAATGATCGACTTGGAGGCATTGTTACCCACGAGGCGGTTTTTCAACACTGTTATGGACGACTGTCACCTCGTGGTACGTTGTCAGTTGGCGCCACTGACGCGTCGACAAGAGGGCCAACTGTTCGCTCAGGTAAGTCTAATCATGAAGAGCTAACAAATATAATTATTATTCGCTTTATGTTTGCCGTGTCTGTACTAGGATTCGAATGCTTTAACGGTGTAGTAGTATGAAATTTAATAAAAAAATCCGATGCGTGTATTTCTGTACAATAAAAATAATACTTAAAATACCATTTTGTAAAATGTAGCAACCTTTGGTTTGTCTTTTATTTTTTAAAATTCTGCCGCTAAAAAAATGGTTTTTGTTAAACTTCGCTAACAATTTTATTTCCTTAAGTTTTCTATAAATATTTTACAGTACGAATAAAAAAAACCGACAATACATAACAACTAACAGTTCCATTATTGGGCATAATTTTGCTCAATGATACCGTTAGGTATTTTAAAGTACCTTTGTCAAAGGCTTTTCAGATATGCACACGAAAATATTATCGTAACCCGTCCTTATTTCGATTTAGAAAACCTACGCCGCTCCGTTCATATAATAAATGCTATGAATTAGAAACATATTCAGTTACAGCAATAGTTCCACAATAACAGTTAAAAATGAACCTACTATCCTTATAATTTAAAGTTTTATATCATGAGAATATGCCCGATTATGAATGAGCGTGGTCGTTCTCAAGAACTGGAGGGAGTTTATAGCGCGTAGTTCTTTTTATAATATGATGACTGGCAACTCTGTAGTTAGTTCCCAGTATGACCGCTACAAAAAAAGAGCGGTAGTGAGCGACTGGAACCTCCGGGCAGTTCGCGTAAGGAGGTTCATACCTGGACCCCAAATAGGTACTACACAGTACTATAAATTATTATTATATTAACCACATCAATGTTAGACTTTTTTACATTAGCTATTAAAATGTAAGGGGCTCAAACCATAATTGAGTTATAAGTCAATCTCTCCTGCTCATGGGGCACATGTTGAACAACGCACATGGCAATGGAGCCAGATCGTTCGAGTGTGTGATCGCTAGGCAGGTACCACCCAGTATAATCGATGATAATCGTGCCAGATGGTGAAATTCTATAGCTACCTGGCTCAATATTCGTCCAAGAATCAGCTATGAAGTATGCATGTTGCAGGGTTGGCTCTTGGCTGACAATGAGATTATGTAACGGAAGCCTTCATCAGGTGATTAACCATCAGGTTGCCCCTAATAAAATACAAGTATAAAATCCAATGATGAATAGGTGATTCATCATTTAAAGTATTTTTTGCAAGTTAAAAATTCACATATACCAAGTAGTCTGTATACTTTATTGACATAAATGTTTACAAAATCTACATATAAAAGCAGAATTAATTTAAAAAATAATGTTAACATATATATGTCACAGTAAATTCATTGTATACATCAAACATAAAATGAGAAAGTGAGAAAATATATTTAGTGTCTGAGAGAGCAATATTAAAATACCTAGTAAATAGTAACAATTAATATAAAAATCACTTATTCCAAAGTTGCCTAATATAATTCCAATTGACTTAGTAATATAAACAGTGGGACGGCCGAAACTTGATTCAAACACTTGTGTAATATTAAAAACTACAGTCTTATTACTCATAATTTAGTGTGTAATATTATTATTAGTTTATATTATTGGTGCGTTGGGAATGGCATGTTTTAAGATTACAACTTCTCTCTAAATGCCTACTCTAGGTGCATATTAGTGAAAATTACCTGATGTTAGTAATGTTAGATTATTCATGATACTTTTTGGTCCAATATCGATCATATTTTATAATTAAAATTAAGTATCTTCTATGAGCATTCGATACAATAATTGTATCAATTTTTATCCGTTTTGTAAATTCGTCACTGAAAACTAATGCTACTAAAAATACCATTGTTATTTGTTCAATTTCAATACATATAACTCATAATTTAAGGCACACAATATTTTTTACATTTAAACAATACAAAATCACAGGTAAATTCACTATCTCAATATTTAATACAACGAATTGATAGACACGAGCTATGTGTGTGTAACTAGTGTTAGACAGTGTGAGATTCTAGTAGTGATTTGTTTCTAATTTTTATTTCTAATTGGTTCAAATTTGAAAGAAGTTACCTCAGTAGGTTCCGCCGTTCATGTGTGTCATTTCGTCGCCCCACTCGCCCGTGGGCACCGGTTCGGCGTAACAACAGCTCTTCCTTAACAGAAACGTTACGTGTGACTGCCGAGAGATGCACACGTAGAACATGAAGATGGCTTGTAATAAGTTCACCACAATGTGAGCGTATATCAGTCCATCGAAGTTCAGCCACGAGAGCAGTAAGAATAGCCATGCTATTGTCATTATTAGAAACATCTGAAGGAATAAATCGAAACTGAAAAAAAAAAAAAAAATCTCGGTAAGACTTCGTTGGGTGAGAAATAAATTTATGCGGATTTCGATTCATACATTTTTTAATGTGTGTGTAGAATGATACAATTGTTTGAATAATGTTCACATACATTTATGCTTTCTGAACGGTAACCATATCTGAGATCCATCGCTTCTTAGATAAGGTTAGTATAGAATAGTATAGTATAGAGTAGCGATGAATGTAGGGTTAGGGTTGTTTTGGTACCGGAGTAAGGACACCATTTTCGATTTTGTGCGGGACTTAAAATCTAATAACCACGAAGGTGTTCTGTCACTGTAGCACTTTCATAACTATTCCATATTATATGTACATTTATATGTATATGTACATTTGTATGTACATATAATATTGAATTCGATGTGTACAACGAAGTGAACCAATATTTTACTTACCATCCTTTCAGCTTGTAGTGAATTCTTCCATATATATTTATCCTCTTTATGACATTCAACGTCGTGATATAAAAGAATAGGTTGAAGATGATCGTAAAAGCAACGGGTGTGAAAAATATAGCGATTCCCAGCCATCCTGAAATTACAACCGGTGTTAAAGTTACTTGAAAGTCTTTCTAAATATTATCCAAGTAACTGGAAAATTAGTACATGGAAGAAATTATTGTTGAGACGACTAGTGTTGCCAGGCCCTAATATGTAGAAGCCAGACACGGCTTTAGGCCGGACATTTTTCTCTAAAAGAGTTGATTACCTGTGTTTATTAAGAACGTTACTAAAGCATATCAAGTTGCTGATACAATTGATATTTCATTTTAATTAACTATTTTGCAATAATACTCGTGGTTAATATGCTCGTACATAACTATAGATAAGTTTACAGCCTGCCTTCCTCATATAATAAATAAAATTACTACACACATACAATAAAATTCATTAAGCCACAAAATAAAACATTCTGATGATAAATTGATTACGATGCTCAGTCGCAATGATTGTAACAGAAGGTTTATGATCTCTGTGATTTCAGTTTTATGTATATATTTTAATTAAAGTTAACCGAACATACCAATTGTTTCTTGTTCCACATCATCAATTAGTATCGACGAAGAAAACTGGGTCTTTGATTTTCTATAAGGATTTGTTCCGGTGTCCAGTAGAAAATGGGCACAGATTGCCATCGCCGCCATTATGATCACGCTTGACCACACCACACTTGAGTAGTAACAATACTTCCGTACGTCTGTCACCCGTAGAAACACATTTCTCGACCTACACAAATTAATATCATTATTATTCCTAAGATTATATGTTACTTAATCAAAATATATCCATTTGAAGCTTACTTAAATGTCTTCCAGATGTAAAATCCGAAACTGTTCAACCAGAAGAAAGCACCCAATAGACTCACATATAAAATTATATCTGAAAGGAAACAATTTAAACGTATTTAAAATAAACTATTATATTGTATGTGCTTACATTATAACAATATAGTACACTCATTCAGAGGGAGATGTGGATTTTTTTATCAGTAAAATTGTATATGTATGTTTGTCCCAATTTAATATATAAACCTAGAAGTAGCAGATAGGCGGGCAGTCTAAGGGGATAGACAGTAAGATTTTATAACTATGAGGTAGTAATTTAAAGTTAAGAATTGATGATTAGAGACTAATAGAGTAGCCAAAAATTATTTTAGTAGCTAACTTGGTAAATTTGACCAATAAACATTATCCAATAAGTACTACAATTTAATGTACTAGCTTATATAGGTAGGTGACTTTGATTATTTGCCCTAAATATATTTCGAAGACAAAGGCTTATTTGAGATTTAAACTTTAAGCTTAAATAAAAATTTGGGAGATAAACAGGTATGATGTGAGTGTGTGAATATTTATCATAAATTTGAGTTTAGAACCATCAAAGTGATTGCCACTTACTCACTTGGTAGATAACATATGTATCATGAGTAGAATAAGAATATTAAATCTTTGTATATCATAATCCGAAATTGTATTCGTCATTGTAATCATGTATAGCAATATGGGTATAAATCTTTAGTGACCATGCCTGCCGAGCGAGGGGTCCCGGGTTCGATTCTGGCTGGAGCAAACATTTATGTGACAGATAAATGTTTGTTCTCGGGTCATGGGTGTTTGTGATGTCATATTTGTATGTCCATGCCACATACATCACAAGGAATCCTACAGCAGGGTGTGAGTGTGTAAACATTTAATGTTTAGTCTTTAATGACCAACAATTAAAATCAAACTAGATCATTACATGTACATAGATATTTATCAATTTGGATTTTTTCATTACTAACATAATTTTTTGTGTATGCCTAACATGAAGCCAACATGGTTACCATAGACATTTGTGACCGTTCAGTGTTCACAAATGGTACTTTGTATGTCAACCATTGATTCTGATAGTTTGAAATTCGGGACTAATACTGCCTCTATGCATATCTTTAATATCTAAAAAGAGATCATTAGCTTTATTGGCTAGGCTTTTAATTTAAAAAAAAAGTTCTTTTAAATACTTCTCTCTTAATTTGTTCATTATTTATTGTTAGTATAGTTTTTATTGTAAGAATTGTTTGTTTTAAAAAAATACTACATTGGCCCAAAATAATTGTATTGAAATAAAAATGTGCATACCTGTTACCATGAAACTGACATGGTTGCTGAACTCTGTAAATATCCTGACTAAATCAGCTGCTTGACTTACAATCAGACATATGTTTATCGTACTGATAATGTTTCCAGCCAGGTCGCGCAATGTAGGCAATACAAAGTAAATGATTGCAATAAGCAAAAATAAAATCATCGCTATGGCATGAAATAAGGGATTGAGGATTTTTTTTATAAGAAAGCTTGCATCTTTCCAGTTGATTTTCACTTCAGGTACACAGACCAGTGCATATTGACCTGTGGCATTTGTACTTGATATGAGAATCTGGAAAAGATATGTATTGTGTGATTAAATGGACATTTAAAAATAATAAATTATTGTCATAAAGCTATTTGTAGGGAGTATTTTATAGTATGTAACTTCTAAAGTTAGTTTATCACAAATGTTGAGCAAAATGTTTAGTATTTCGAAAACTATGGTCACCGGAAGAAACTTAAGATGTCTGGAGCCACTTTTGTAGTATGAGTTTTTGTGTAAATAGTCGATAAACGAGCAGACGAGCCACCTAATATGGTGGATGGTAAGTAATGAGAGTTGCCATGGACATCAGTAACACTAAAGGCATCAATGAGCTTTATCCAACGAAAATGAAGCAGGCCTCCTCATTAGCTCTCCATCACTACAACCAAATCATGTATGTAAGTTAACATTCACTGTTGGTTTTAAAAGGATTATGGTAGCTAGCTAGACAGGCAATATATCCCACCAACATGAGAATACCGTCAGGTTTAAACTGGATGGTACAAAGCTCAGCAGCATCCAAAAGAACAGTCCATTCCTCAAAGCATCATTCATTGTTCAGCGGAATGCACCATGAGGAGAGGAGGTTGGCTTGGACTTAAGGTTGATTTGCTAAGATTACTTTCATGTACATATGTGGTGTTTATATTATCAATTTTTTGTGTAAAATTATTCTTCCATGATAACTTGTAACTGCATATGAATTAAGATATGTTTATATAAAATACATACTTCTGATACTGTACTTTCAATATGTTTGTAACTTGTCAATTTACTTAATGTAATTTACCTTGTCCATGCAATACTTGTTTTGATCGTGAACATATGAAGACGGTTCCTTTACTTCTGGGATTGTTATGGGCTCATGAATACTAAACGTGTTAGTTACCAACGGGTCGTCTTTTATATTGACAGTGCTGTGTTCATGATGAATTAGATGCAGTAGATGTCCATTCGTTAATAAGTTCAATCTGAAAATTTAAGAGACAGCTTAAACACATTGTAAAAAATTCGTAATAACTGTAATCTAAACCTATAACAAGTTACTAATATTTTTGGATTGGCGCAGAGTCTAAATGAAAATAGATTTTATTATTAAATTTTAAGGCTACTGTTCTTTTCTTTGATTGCAATACCAGATGATACCATGAAATTAAGTCAAGTATTACCTCATGAATACATTATATCTTTTTCCAATTCCTAAATCATGTTATATCTGTAACCAAAATTATCTAAAATAATTGGATATATTCTGAAATAATTTCATATCCATAACCATAAATTTTATATCTAACTAATTCATATTTTAGGAGTTGTAAAAGAATTTGACTGAAATATCCAAATTATGACAAAAAAGAATAAAGATTAATTATTTAAGACATAATATCTCAACTAAATATAATCAATTCAGCTGAATTTTTAAAATGTAATAGTGTAGAAAACTAAGGTATAAAATAGTGTTTTAAATGGCATTCATAATTGCTTGACAATACTAGAAAGTTGTGACTGTGAGCTATGACTCATCAAGTGATTTAAATTGTGACTTACTCATCCTCAGATTTCCCTAAGTCAAATATAGGTCTTGGTTGTGTAGTTCCACAGTCAGGCAATCCAAGTACATATCTGAAGTACTTCAATTGGGCATCTTTGCCATCCTCAGTTTTGAACTGAGGCACCCAGACACCTGAAATTAAGAATTGAACTCAAATGTTCAAATCAAATTAACAACTAATAATTCATATTGTTATCAAACAAATGGTAGTGAATAAAATGTAACTTGACCACTTCTAATAACCGAAATAAGATCCTTAATGGATTACACGTTAATTCTAACACCAGTGATTTAATATCTTAAAATTTGTAGTGTAGAATTCAGAGGGATCAAGTTAGTCATTCTGTTTAAGTAGTATTCAAACTCTCATTATAATCATTAAATACAGTATACTTATACATAAGTTAGTATGACGATTATGAATCAAAGGATAATGTTACGCTGCATTGATTCTACTAAGAAATGTAATTTGATACGGCTTATACGGTTATAATTAGTTACAATTGGTACTTAGTACTAACTTTGGTTATATTCGGTCGCTAATCTGCATCCTGTATCGACCATAATTTCGTTTTCTTCGCAACATTTGTTTATTTTCACGGAGTGTTGTTTTTCCGATACTTCGTTGAGATTTACTTCGCCGACTTCACAATTCGAATTATCTAAGCTTAGAATTATTATTAGGATTGTAATAATGCACGGAAAGTGCATTGTTATCATATTTTAAACCACTTTACATACATCACAATCTATGACTAAGTAGAAACTTTTCACCAAAACTTTTTCAAAAATGGAATTTGCCTTTATACATGTGCGTTCACTAAATTATCTTATTTTTTTTATTTTATACCACAACATTTAAATATATATCATGATATTATATTCTTTGGAATTACTTTGTTATGTTTCTTGTAAACTAATTTACTTGCGTTCGCCGTTCATTTACGTATGATACAATTCGTTCCGCCGCTTTGACGTTTAGCTTTGGAGTGACATTTCAATTCGAAGTCTTATATTTTGGGTAAACCGAACGTAGTAGGCAAAGGTAACATATATATAAAGCTTCTGTAGATTTATTAGTGATTTTAAGCACTGACTACCAATTAACGTTTAACCGTAACGTCTCGTTATTTGTTGCGTCCTTATTACTATTCTAAAATATTTTATTGTTGTTACATTTCGGAGCATTAATCAAGAATTGAGTTACATACAACGCCATGGTTAACGGTAGTTAGCGAAAGAAATATCTTGTAATGTAATAGCACAGATTAACACCAGTTCACTTATTTATACAGCAGATAATTGATATAACCAGATTAATTAGATTATATATTATATTCAGTGCGTCATTGAACGCAGAAAATTAAAAGAAAACTTTTACTATAGCAATTGTCGATAGATAATTTTGAACAGATAGTAAATTTTTAAACTCTCCACGGATGTCATCAATTCTGTTACCAAATAAAGCATCGTGCAGTTAACAGAGCCATTTAAACACCCGCTCAACAGCGGACGTTACATCATCAGGGAGCCGTTGACCCCTTAGAGTAAAATCCCCGGGCTAGGAGGAATCGAGTCCCGAATTCCCCACGCATGGGCTACGCCCCCCATAATTGGGTATTGCCGCGTAGGATGCCTAGGAACCATTTGGTATCGGGAATAATTAATTACTATTTTGTTCTATATATGATGATATTTATGAAATATAACAAGACAAATATAAACATCTATTTATAGAAAACAAAATGGACTTGGTTTCGCTAATTCAACATTGACAAAAATCTTTTTTCAGCGATAGTAATAAATATTTTTAATACTATTACCATATTTTTTTTATTTAAATATGCAATACAAATATAAAGTTAAATCTTACTGGGATTCTCATTTGTATAAACATTATATTATCTTTGGCCAATGACGTTACTAAATAGAGTATTTGGCCGTTGTTTGGTTTAACCCTTTGTCTGCGTAGCCGCTTACAGCACATCAACTGTAATGAGATTGTTTTTGACCGGTGTAATCTTCCTACAGGTGTGCCGGTTGTTCTTCTGTAATGTTCTGTATTATAAATTTTGCCACGAGAATAATTATGTTTAAGTTTCACCTTTATGCAAACGATTTGCAACTCTATAGGAAATTCGAGTTCGGTGTTGCTATCAATGCAATTTATATGAACCAAGGCCTCGTTTATATGTATAGATAGACAAGCATTCGGACTTGAAATCATTGGTACTAAGCAACAATGAAACTGTCTGGACCTTGGTAATTTACGACCACTGAATATAGACACTATGTCAATTGCAATAAGATACAGTTAGAATCTTTGGTATTATCTTAGATGTCAAGTTGTCTTCGACTACTCATGTTGGAGAGATAAGTCGTAAAGTTAATTTCACCTACCACGTACGCATTGCCGCACGGAGATGTGGTTGCTGAGGGGTAATAATTTTTATTACTCTAGATATTAAACAATGCAAATATGAGGTATCAATTCGTACTTGCTCAGTAGTGTCCTTACGTTCTCATTCTGATGCTCGTGATAGCCCATCAAAGTAGTTGTTATGTGACTTGGGATGTGACGATGAATAAAACAAATGCATTTTGCTTTATTACATTTTTTATTACTTTGTAATTCCAGGAGTTTGAAATCTCAGTTTTAAAAAGCACTATTTGGGCCTAGACATAAACGATAAAAACCTAGTATTTACGCAAGTAAATGCTAGTCACGTGGGTACTAGAAAAGTTCATTTTAAATAATTAAAAATTTATATTGTACTTGTAAGTATAAATTACCTAATTATTTACACTTTAAGATTTTATACATTACATAATACTAATATTAATATTATGGCACATTATTAAAAAAAAATCAAAGATATTGTAACGTGAATCAACTGAGTTATTAGAAATGTTAACGGAAACAATAAAAATAATAATGTTTAAAAATAATTAAAAGGGAGATTCATTATATTATTGAGTAGTTTTACTTATCAGATACATCCAGCACTGTTTGGACATCTTTATGTAAAATTATTTAAATAGATAAAAGATAATAGGATAAGTAGAGTACATCAGCGTCAACAAAATATCAACTATTACAATTGTATAAAGAAATTGTTTTCTATGAGTATATTTAAGAATCGCTTATAACCTGACAAGTTGTAAGCGATCGTAAGTGCGTGTGATCACTGAGGTTCCCGCGGCGCATTCGATAGTTGACTGGTTGATCGGTAATGATAAAATTTCTAGTCTCTGTGCCTTGAACGGCGCGGCGAAATGGTCGGTTTAAGTTGTTATAGTTATTTTTGAGCTATATTGGATGCCTTTAGAAGGCATAGGAACTTCCAACAGTTTACTTTGACCTCACTAACCTTTTCACCAATAGAGATAGGGCAGGGCAGGTCTCCAGGACTCCTTAATTACGTGGAAAATCCTCTACTGTAACGGCCAGTAGTCAATTGAAGCCGTTTAATATGTATAATGCCTGTCCCAACTTGTTAAACAATGAACTATCTTAGTAGATATCACGCAGGTATTATACATTTGAGTATAAAACAAGGTGAAGATCATCATGGCCTTAGCTAATTTATATCTGTATAGTCATGATATATAGCCTATGTACATCCACAATAATATACCTTTCGAATGGTTAAATTATATTTGAAATATTTGCCGTAGTTCAGGAGATCACCTTCTACAGATACATACAAACTCACAAAATTTATACTGTTTCTTTATAATACGTATATGGATAAAATTTCACAATCTTTAATAATCAAAACTTGTATTAAAAATACACGCGAAACAAAGCAGCGATAATCTGTTGACGCTGATAATACTATGAAATAAGAATGTACGTCACAGGTGATAAAATATTCAAACATGCGAACTAAAAACTACTTAATTAACTAAAAACTACCTGATTTACTGGATGCATTTTGTTTTTGTGGATTTTTTATATAATTGCATTGGGGAAGGGATACTTAGCAGTCTTAAATAGTATATTCGTTAAAAACCTTAGCGTCTCGTGGCGCGGCTTGACACGCCAGCACCACTTCTGCAACCGTACCAAATACCTTGAAGATGAACTGTGGTGATTATCATGTTGCGCAATTGTGGGTCTACAACTATTGTAAGCCTATGACACCGATTTGGTGTTAGTGCATCACGTCACGCCACAATATGATACGCTAGTGTATTAGCAGCTTGATTCTTTTTATTAATTAAGCCTGACCTCCATAGTTTCGTCTGCTAGTATTTGTTCATCATCCTCATCATCAGGGCTCAATTTGGCGGCCAAAGGTCTTGTGAAGATCAAACAACAGTTCTCATCAGCGAGCCCTTGCATCGCACGTTTACGAAATACCACCAGAATTAGGAATATGACGATTCCTTGAAGGCAGTTGAAAATGTCCATTATTTTCCTGTAAACATAAATTATGGTTAAGAATGCAGTATTATTCCGAGATATTTAGCAAAGTGTAGTAAAAAAATTATAATGTACCATATGATATGGGACTCTCCGTGTGCAAAGCTCGCAATCTCGAATATCCAGGAGATGCCCATGACCAGGAAAAGTTTTAATGACAAGAGGAACCTGAAAAAAAAAATATTTCCTATTAATAAACATAATCAATTAATTTTCATTCACAACTAATCTACAACCATAAGTTGATAAACGTTCACCTACGCACTAGCACTCGCTTTGTTGCGGGTGGTAGGGACATATACAACTGAAACATCACAGACAATCAAACCAAATTTTCATTATCACACAAAATGTCTGCTTACCAGACTTTTCATTCAGCGAAATATCACTGCCAACTGTTCTACAGAACTGTTAACTGTATAATTATACTTTACATAGCTGGCGCTCACCGCGTCGTTCTGCTGTATTTATAAATATGTAATATATCAATCAATAACTTGAATATTGTGCCATTTATACACGCACAATATTATCTCAACCGGTCACATTGTTCAGAAGGTACACCTTACAAAATTACAAACCTGTGTTTAAGATTATTTAATGTGTTCACTTCGTATTTCCTCGAATGTCGCCACAACTTGAAGGAAGACATGAGAAATAGGAGTATGTTGGAAACGACAAGTACTGCGACGGGTCCGTAGAAAAATATCCATGTTTCCGTGCGCCCTGAAAACATACGTATGATACTCGTGAGACTTACACTGCCATCAACAGTTAACTGTTGAATATTCTTTCAACTACTTTCATATAAAGAGTGGTAACATGCTTTAAACTCCTAGATAAGTCCTGATAGTTCAATATGATGTATATGAAGTTGATTTGCTCTTACCTTGGAACCAGCAAGACCCCTTGCCGATGTCGGGTTTCCAATGGTTGCCCTCAGCAAAATTTGCGCTGAGTGTGACAATCAGGAAGAAGCCGGTAAATCCCCACGCGTAGCAGTTGTAGATAAAAAACTGTTTTCGTTCTGTTTTTTTCAAATAGGTGGCGTCTCTGTAGACGATTAATCTTTGATTAGTAATTAAGATGAACGTATGATTATGTGAGTATCAAATACTACATAACAATTGCATAATAATAAAAGTATTTTTTCTTTTACTAATAAAAAACACATAAAATATAAATGCATGATGTGTAGAATATATCCACCCAGAATACATTTCAATTTCCGTGATTCCGGAAATTACTCCTCGAACACACACAAACTCACAGAATTCTCACTTTCTCTTTGCTATGTTATATATTCATAATTTTACTATACATGAATTGCGTGCGTTCTATATAATTAATAAAATTATTGATACTTACATAATTGTCCGGTATACGTTTATACTTATGACGTTCATCCAGAAAAATGTTGCCATCATCCAAAAGTACACGAGGAAACCTGAGACAGTTTTGATGAACGTTATAATGTAACCTCTGATCTAGTCGAATATTGTAATATATAATGTAATACGCTTTATATCGGTCATGATGTAAGCACCCTTGCTTTGCAATTTAATAATTCCTTGGGATCAGATCCATTTCCCGGCACAAAAAGTATTCTAGATTATGATTCGTATCATCTATGCTGAATATACCAAGAAATCTGGCCTGCGTTTTAATTTTATACGTAATAAGACAGACTAAAAAATGGATGTCAGGATCAGGTGGCCTGTATGCTTGTTTGTGCACTACTGATTTAAAAAAAAAACAATGTTGCCATCAACACATCAACATAATTTTTTTTGTAGTATATTTAAATAAAGTAAATACTTTAGCATAAATAATTGGTATACTTTACCTATCACCGTACAAATTTCGGTTCTAAAGCTAGGAGAGAGTTGCAGCACTCCAAGCGCCATAAACCCGAGAGCCATGCTTATGCACAAGCTAATGTAGCACAGGCCTTGCAAATCCCTGGAAATTGATGTTCTTATTATGTTTCATTGTTTTCTTTAATATCCTGGTTTACATTCTCACTAGTGATCTCTGAATGAAATGTGGTTCGATTCACAAGGGTACTATAAACTTAAATTCAAAATATTTTGAGTATTTTGTAAGTATACTTATACATGTCATGTTTTGCTTCTGCTACAACGATAGTTCAAAACGCGAAAAGGTGCTTTATCACTGAGGAGGAAATTTTGCGAAATGTTTCGAACATTCACACACACACACACACACACACACAGAACATTTTTTGAACTGGGTATTTATATTATAATTATATATATAAGATATTAATTAACAAAACGTTTCATGCAACTGGTAACCCAACAATTTCTTTTTATCCTTATGCACCTTTTTAAAATAGCACCAACTTTCAAAATTTCGAATTCCACGCCTTAATGGATTGGTATGATGAGTCTTGATAAATTGAAAAATTGCATTTATATGGAATAAAAAAACAATTTCCAAAACGAAATAAGTCACGATCGTCGAGTTGGTGATAAGGTTTGTCGCATCATGTGTGATAAACCATGTTATTTGAAAACAGCAATCTTGAAATTGGAGTGATCAGATGAATATTTGAAGTAGGTCTAAAAATAAAAAGAAAATGAAAATACTATTATAATCTCACCTCATTTGTGGAATGTACATGTAGACGGCAAAAGTAATAACTAAGAAGAACACAGTAATGAGAGCCAGCACGCCACCAGTTTCTATGTCGCTCGATGGAGTTCCTTCGAAACAAATAACGGCTACTTTAACTGTGCCCATTTCGTGGAATGACTCGTTTTTGTATGCTTCTCCGAGGCAGTACCTGAAAACATATTTTTGTTATATATTTATCGAAATTAGGGGTCATAAATTTATTATTACTATAGAAGCAATTAATTTAAATTTCCGAGATTCACATAGTACTTTAGTACAGAACTGAATGGTGGACAATATCAGGTGACGTAGCATGGAAGACAGTACTTACGAATTAGGATCCGCGGCAAAGATGAAGCCCGGTGAATCAGCAGTCGAAAGTTTAGTACCATCAATGATGATGTCTCGAAGTACCATTTTTCCATATTTGCAGGTCATGTTGACTTTCGAAGTATAATCTCCGCAGAAGCCCTTTGGCCGCAATGTCTCGTTGTTAGGGCAGCATGGTGGCGCGGATGAGGTCAAGCCACAGATTATTAATAGTAATAACACCGATTCCTGTAATTGAAAAAAAAAAAATAGGATAGATTTAACAAATTTTCAGTAGTATAAAATACTTTTTGCGGGTAGAAGACAGGGTATATTTGTAAAAGATTAAAGAAAGTTTCGCACGCAAATTCAATGTTCGTGATTTATGAAACCTTTCAAAATAAATAACCAATATTTAAGATAAAAAATCAGATAGGATCATGAAATTTTCTCGCAGCATCGCAAGTTATGTCCCAATCGTTAAGAAAAAAGTCTGGACGAGGTTCTGTCGCGTGGTTTAGTCAAGAATAATTAAGGACATTACTTTAAAACTCGTTTTTCAGTATCATCTTGACTACTGTGTCCAGTCTATCACACAATTCAGTTCGCCAATTTCTATACCATTTAATAATGTTCGTGGGGGTCAGTCTATCTTAGATCATAAAATTAGGTCAACGCACAATAAGCGCTCGATAATGATATGTAAGATGGGTAATTTGTTCCACGTCTTATAAGGTCAGGTGTGAAGATCGCATCCCGCGGTCACGTCCCAGTGACTCCTTAATGCGTACGGGTGACAAATCTCGGTAATTGCTGCATTCGCAACAAGGTACAAGGTTGTTCAACGTGTGCCTTGAATGGGTAATATTTTTTTTCACTTTTATACTTTGTTTTTTGAATTAAAATTGACCACTGTCTATCGTAAATTTGTTTTTTTTTTGTCTATGATAATAAACCCTACCTAAATTAAAATGCTTCGTTATCGTGTTTCTGTCAGATTATTTTTCATTTGAAGTAAATTCATCGAATACAAATATACACGGTATGTTTATTATGATCGTTGTGCGTTTTCTATTACTTCTTTCTTGTAACAAGATGTTGGTTAACCGCAGCATATCAGATCATAACGGTTTTTACAGACATTTGTCAATGAAGACGGGAAGTATGCTGTACATTCGCTATTTATTCGCTATTCGCTAGGACATGCATAAAATTATTTAGTCATTACAGCACAGTGGTCGTGTAGTTTCTGTACGAGTTGATCGCTTCAGGTCATGCTCCTATATGGCCGTTACCGACATTTGACTGTCTAGACTCTAGAGAATGGTTCATAGCTATTTACTGGACACACATTAAGGTTTGTCGAATATTTAAATACGCATAAAATTTGTTATTCAAATAATGAGGGATATCCGGTATGATTAATTGTTAGTACAATATTTGTGTTGTGACTAACGTTCATATATGGTTGATGAGGAAGCGGCGGGTGTTAAACTTTATAAAACACATTCGTAATTATCAGTTATTATCAGGATTATATTGTCGAATTATTATTAAGTTATTAATATGATTACTGGTATTATCTTTCCGTGAAGCCTGCTTGGCTAGCTACCAAACTCTTTGAGTCAGCCGCCAAACGACTTGTCGTGTTTTGGCCGGGGCTTCAGAGCCAGTATTTTCTTTCTTTCTTCTTATATCTTGGCCGACAACGCATCAGTGCTACCAACCTATAGTGTTCCTAATGACCATCGGCGACGGTAATCACTTACCATCAGGTATCATCAGGCTCGTCTGTTCATTGTCGGCTATTTTCATTAAAAAACACAGTCTTATGCAAAAGTTAATTTTAATTTTGTTTTTAGGCTTTGTTTGTCTCATAATGACACGTGAAAGAGAAAAAGTTAAACGTTGTATATCTATAACCTTTACAGGGCTTTGACCCTCCGCCGCTCGCCGTCTCGAAAGCCGTTAGCTCTCTTATCATATCTCACAGTATCGATAACGTCTTATATAGCTTATGTTGTATCACGTTTACATGTGTTACCAATACGTACCTATAATCTAAAAATATTATATGACAAATGATGTATTTCAGTCCGTTTCGGCGCTCTGTCATTTTAAACTAAGTGAAATATTATCTTTATATGCAGCATAGAACGCTTATCTAGTTTTTTATGAGCAAATTGACACCAGCGAGATAAAGCTAATGTACACAAATTATTTTATTGCACATCAAGTCGAAGGTAACGTCGTGTTACCGCCGGCAGCGCTCTTCTTTCAGACACACTTTGGGGTACAGGAGGACTTGGAGAGAGATGCAAGCGTTATAGAGACTACAAGTTACCAGAGTTAGTGCTATATATAAGTATGATTGTTAGATGTTTAAAGAAAAGTGTGTGTGTGGGGGAGGGGGGGGGGGGGTAAATGTACAGATTAGTGTACGGAGAATT
>DWPT01001796.1:0-17643 GCA_018251895.1 Agathymus mariae mariae | reverse complement strand
GGGGCTTTTTCTATTTATGAACAATATATGAATTTGTATATTTTTCGACGGCTTTTACGTTAACAGCTAGCAAAAAAGCAAACACCCTAAATTAATGATTACCGTGAACCATGGACATCTGTATTACTAGGAGCATCATTGTTGTATCAACAGCTAAGAAAGAAGCGTGTTGGTGTCAAAAGAAGGATAGGACTTAACCAATAAAGCGTGACTTGTTAAAAATGATAAACCCCATGATTATGCCTGAGTACAGTCATGATTTAGCTTTAAGGTACAGAGCCCAGTGACATTAAACAAAGAGGAATCTGAATTGGCAAATTAAAACCGAAGAGGCATCTTCGGTTGTTGAGCAGGTCAGGTAAGCCACAAACAGGAGAAATTGACATGAATTCGAGAATGAAAAGAGTCACTAAAACTAACTAAATAAACACCAAATCGAACCCCAAATCGAACTAAAGTCCTGTTCAAAATTATCACAGATATACAAGTATGGTTACTTCTGAAGACTGATCGGAATGTCACTTTAATAAGCATCGCCCTTAAGGCCCAAAGGTCTCGAGTATAGCAAAAATTGGTATTATAAGAAAAGGGGATTTATGGCTATACTTAGACTTGGGTGTTAAAGTTGCCAGTAATTCGTAATCGTCGCACGCTTTTGTATGGAGTTAAGGAATCAGTTGCTATTATGGCACCCCACTTAATAGTTATTGCTGTATTCTAATGTAAAGAAAGCTTACTTTATTGTTATTAGCCTTCAAAGATATGATAATCAAGCAAGAGGTTTTGATAGGTACGAACTTTGTACCATATTTTTGATTCGTGTTGATTTTCGCAACAGTACCAATTAACATTGTCCATCATAGTTCTAGTAATAATAAATCATGTGTTTTTTTAATAAAGGTATTATGAAACTTTTGATTTAATTTCAATCTCAGGTTATATAAGATGCATATTCCATAGTAGTCAATAATATATGGTAAGCTGCAAACTTATTTGGCTTCAATTAAGTTACATGCACTTTGTGCTCCAGTGCAGTTTGGTTGAGGAGTTAGTAACTAATTCAAGTATTGAAAATTCTTATGCTGTCTGAAGGTTTACGACATGTGATTTCGATCTTTTCAATGTGGTTGTATAAATTTTACTAATTTTTATATGAACCCAATTGATCGGTTGTTTCTAAGCGGCTAAAAGTCACCCGATGTACCTATATTTTTCTAATATAATCGAATGATATCAATCCTAAGTAACCATTAGCGGTCACTAGACCCACTGTAGACGGCATTATATACCAACAAAAAAGTAATGAGAGAGGATGTTTTAAATTTTCAATTTCTGAATGTTAGTGACAGAAACCACAAATTATGTTCCAGAGGCTTATTTGCATATTTAATATAAAATGAAGAAATACGTTAAAAAAATCTTTACTTTTTGTCACAACAGCATCATCATAAAAGCAAATTGACTAGCCGGTCCGAGAATGGCAAGCGATTACATTTATGCCCCGCTATCTTAAAGGCGAGGTTTTCCGGCTTATATCGGAGCCTGTGTTGTGCCATAACCCTGTTTCCAGCGCATCCTCACCAACATAAACTCTATTTGTCGTGAAGTTTCCAAATCGCGATTTTATCCTTATTTTATCGCCACCACAATACACGAGTGTCGTATAACATTTTCATATAAATATTGTTTGCATAAATATTTTAAGCATAAACATTGAGCGTCTATACTGAAAACGTGGCAAGAAGGTTTGGCTGAATTCCAAAACACGGCAGGATCGCAAGTCATATCAGATCTAAAACATTAGTAACAGGTGTCAATATGAGATAGACGTATTTTATAATATAATAGCATTACTGTCAGAGTGGAAAATATCCCGGAAATTATTTGATAAATGAAATATATTTCTATTTTACATTACTACATTTGATATACACATTACATATACATAAATTATGTATTCTCTAAGTTTCTGTTTACAATGTAAGTTAGTGCGCCTTAAATCCCATCTGATGGTACCAATTGGTTAAACAAATTATTACTTAAAGTGAATCTCTAATCAGTTTTTCTATATGTCTATCCTTAAATTTAAGACATAAAATAATTAAGGGAGGCACGCCATATTTGTAAGTGACAATAAAAAGTTTATCGTAGTAAAAATATGAATATGTGTAAAAGGTATAGAGGGGTTGACACTTACTTTTTAAATTAAGGTTAATAATTTGTTAACATACATATATATGCGTTTTCATAGTTATGGAAATTGTCACCCCCACTCACTACAACATTGGAATTATGCAGTGGAAAAATCACAAATAATAAAATTTAAAAACACTTTCAACGAAAAGTAGTTGAAATATATACGTAATATATTTTCTGAGATATGACATATTTCGGATGTTGATAATTTTGTTTCGTTTTTAAAATGATTTTCCCATAATATTACTCTGATAAATGAATCAATTTTTCCACCAATATAATGATTCCCATCACTCAACTATGGAACAGCAATGTGTTTGGTCTGCAACGCAATTGGCTGTTTATTATCTTTATAACTCATGATAAAAATATGTATTACGTATAGCTGCACGGAACTTTCTATACCACCTCGGCTATGTCATAGTCAAGGATAGGTTACATTCGAATAGTGTGCATCACTCGGTAATTTACTTTTAATAAACAATGACATTGCATCCCAATTTCTCAGTAGGATTAGAATTATAATTGACTTGATTTAGAATATAATTTGCTATTGAATTTCGGCTCCTGACTTCATAATTTTTATCCTGCACAGATATCGTTACCCAAAGTGAAGTGATTTGGGGTTGCTATTAAGAAAAAAGAAAATATTTTTATTGTAGTTATTTACTCATGTACCACAGAAACAAACGAGGCATCATGTTTGAAGTATTTTCTGCCAGTCACCCTTCTATCAGGTAATTAAAAAGAACAATGACGTCATAGGCAAAACAAATAAACTGTATATTTTTTGAATTCAAATCAAATGAACTAAAGCCAGGTCTGTCCATGCTTTTCATACTATTTTGTATAAATATTACTTTTGAGTGAATTATAATACCAAAATATAATGAAAAACAAATGCTCATATTTTGCTCTAACCTCGAAATCATTTTTAAATTTCACGTTAATATATTTCGGTTTGTTGTTCTCTCATATACATTTTGCTGTAATCCCCGGAATCATGGCACCTATTTGAATTTTTTTTTTAAATTTCAAAGGTATATTATTCCAGATGGACATAGGCTATGTATTATCTGTACTATTACATAAATCTGTAGGATCTGTCTGTACCTTTCATTTCATTGTCATTTTTAAAAGTTTAATGACGTTGTATTGAAATTGATATGGGTAATTCTCCGGATCATATGCCCATGTATGCCTCGGTAAGTTTTTTAAATCACTGGATAATTATCGTAAACACAATCGGTGAAGTTTCTTCATAAATTGATTCATAGTTTGTTATAATAAATCGAATTGGTAACGCACCAAAACATTACTGATTGATTAGTAGGTACTAGACTTATCAAAAATTAATGAATACGACAACTTTTGTCATAAAAGTAGGACTTTGTTTGGTTAACGACTTTCAATAATGTTTCTTAACTCAAAATTGTAGGACATTGTATAATCACAAGTTTTTGTCTCAAGTAACTGTTCATTTATTTGCATGAATTCATTTGACCTAATAGCTTTTTCATTGTTTATGGAGGTTGTATTAGAAATACATCTAAATACGACTTCCCTCCCTAGGGATTTAAGTGAATTTGAAAATGGAATTATACTCGCTTAGAATACCTAGGTCAATCTTTCAAAGTATTTACGAAGACATGTAAACATTGCACGCGTTATCTAGCAAAAGGTGCGACGTGGCAATGAAAATAAAATTAATCTAGCTAAATGTTCATGAAAAATATCTTTTTATATTTTCTCTTTTATTTCGCCGCATTTATGAGAAAAATAGTGGTAAATTCGGGACCAATAGATTAGTAACGACTTTTGAGTGACAATTTATTGTTCCTCAAAATTACCGGATATTTCTTTTATTTCTCAGTATCTTCATGTTGACGCACGGGTCGATAGAATGATCTTCAGGCCCGCATTAAAGTGCCGATTGAATTATCAAAGATATTTTTGTGCGGATTTATCCTTAAACATACTCGTTACGTTGAATTGAGTTCTTAGAATAGAATAAAGAAGAATAATAGAACAGAAAGAAGAAAGTGGGGATACAATTAAGTAGTGCAAAGGTAATGAAAAATATGTAAATTACAGTGAGAAAGAAAAATAAAGAAAAGAAAACCCATACATATAAATGCAGACGTTAAATATCTTTTGGGAGTTTGGTCTAATTATCTATATTAATATTTTTCATATTTCCTAACGACTTATTATAAAATAAATCAGTATATAGTTTCCGTTTCCTTTGTTATATCGCATAACTAAAATCATCGATAAGTAGCCAATCTTATTAACTCACGCTTGTTTATAACTGTTATTGGTAGATCGGAGATCGACAAAACTGGGAGGGTTTTATATTTAGCCGTACACATCTATAACAATTATTATTTAATTTAACGTTTATCAACAAACCACGTGCTTAGTAGAAAATAATCATTTAACTGTAGGAAAGAACAAGGCCCTGTATACAATAATAGAAAATTTTATAAGCCATGACAATATTCAAATACATTGATCACTTATGTCACTCCATATGTATAACGTTTTCAAATTTCGACATTACCAATGTAATTAACATACGTTACCAAGGGCCCTACAGTTCGCGAATGACAACCACGTTTCGAAAATAAAAATACGAGGATACTTCCGAGTAGATTAATTAATGCAAAGCTTAGTAGGCACTCGCCGAATTTTAAAAGCTCAAGACCTATTAGTAGCGCCGAAATTCGTATAAATTAAATGCTAAGAGCATTTTTTCTTTGGCAACATTCAGGCCAAGCACATGATTGTCGAATTACGCACACCATTTTATCTCTCATAGTTTATATATATTGAACCTCACGTATTGACGATTTTTCCATTCAAAATGCACTAAATTTTCTCGTTTATTGAATGGTTGGTAGTGATGTAGATTAAGTATTCTCAAAAGAGCCAACCAAATGTGTCTTAAACTAAAATCACAGTTTTGTTAGTGCAATATATTATTTTGTAAAGCGAAAGATAAAAAAAATTATACTCAAATGTTGATTTAATTGGAGTCCAAAAATTGATCCATAAAATAATTTGATGGACTTCAAGCATCTTTGGAAATATTTTGTTTTCTCTCTACTTATTCCTTCATCGAAGCAACTGAGTTTCATATATATGCATAATTTTGGAAAATAAGAAAGCAGATTTATTAAAAGAGCGTACAAAATGCTAACACAAGGGCACCGTTTAGGAGACCGATATTCAAAAATCTAGGTTATTACAGCTTTGTTAAACTATTTTTTAATAAATTGGTCAATGGCATTATTTGCATTTTAACTAATTCGTTATAAGATAATTAGCAGACACAGCAAAGTAAAAAATAAATTCGCGTTTGTTTGGGCTCTATCGACGACAAAATTTTATTGTAAAAACATGTTCCACACTATCTTCAACATCACAAATATTTTGTGGCATAATTTTTACCATCATATAACGTTACATATACACATTCAGTTAAGAGCATCAGCCAATCAACGCTAACGGCAGACTTTCCACTTGACCTACTAATGAAATGAGGTACAAGTGGCGTAGTCTGAAACATTTTCAACATTTGGAGTTATGTGGTTTCACTGTGATCCGACGTGATTTACTGAAAGATGAATCGGTTTTGAAGCTAATATGTTGGTTTCACTTCATAAACTCTTAATACGTAAACAAAATTTGCAAGCATTACTGTACACGTCTTTCAATGAAATATATTATTTTGTTTGTTTCCTTAAAATGAAATTTATAATAATTTTGTAAATAATAACAAAGACATACAAATGCTGTAAATTTACGTTTTTAACTTTAGTGTTATCTTTAAATATATTTTGCATAATAAAATAATAACTTTTGATATTTATTTGTAACAAAGTATTGAAAACTTTAATAAAAGAGGAAAAAAACTAACATTTATAATATAAGTTTTTTTACATGCCATGTGGAGTAAAGTACAAGCCAAATACAGTGTGGTCTGGTAAAATAATATACGTTAAAAATAAAACAGATTATATTATTTCTACCGTACTTCTAAGCATATATCAACGAACAATTTTGCTAAACGTCTTTTATGCGTTATATTTACAAAATACATACAAAGGTTGTATTGATGTCTATTTATGAACTTTTAATACAGCTCAGCTTCACTCACAATTAGTAACTGCACCGAATATAAATTTTGCTATTTTTAATTCTGAGTTTTGTAAATTTTTCATGTTGAAGGCACTTAAACTTTCCTCGTAAATTATTCCTCGCAAACTATTTGGTTAAAAGTACGCGAAAGCCAATGCAGTAGTTTTTGCAATTATCACTTGCGATAGAGAGATTTTGTTTATACTATACTAGCGGCCACCCCGACAACGTTCTGGTTAAATAATTAATTAATATACACATATATATATATATATATACACCGAACATATAGTCTATGTCTATACAATGATAAAACTATTTTTCATACAGGTACCGGGGTTCCAAAGATTACCTTTCGTATATGCACAAACTTACAAATTTGCACTCAAACAAATACAATCGGTACAAAAAATAAAAAAACCTCACTAAATCAAGTTAGTTTTTATTCATTCGTTCCTAACTTTAACGTAATGGAATACAAAAATAAAACTTGTTGAAAATCTCACTAAAGCTGTTAAATATATAATACTAGTAGTAATATGAATCAATGGCAGTTTACATTTTTGCAAATTGTTTCCGAAATAACGTTACCAGTGTGTACAATCGGCATGTTTCTCAGTTCACGATATAAAATATGCAAAAGGTTGTTTGCTCCGAGGAGAACTTTAACTTCGTTACCTGTTTACCGACGAACGCACAACGGCAACGTGTGTGGCTGCTCAAACTGTGTTCAACGTAATTGCTTTCACATGAGCGATGTTGATTTATGAATTCTGAATGTGAATCCGCGAGTTCTTGGTAGATACGTGAGTCACAATGTATAACTAGCTAACCGCCTTTTGTCCATGAAAATTGCTCAATACTTTTTTCCACTTATGTGCAAAGAATATGGACTAACATTTTTAACGTCATTACAATAGCATAAATAATATAATTGTTCGAAGGTGATACTGATACTGTAAATTATTTTTTATACAATTAAATGATACTTTTATATAAATTCTAGTGGTTAGTAGTTCGGGTTGGACTATTAATTATATATATAAACTTTATTGCCTTGATTAGACATCATTGGGTCTACTGATATTTTATGTAGCCTATCATCTGCGCAATTTGTACGTATTAACTCAATTAATCTTATGAAACTTAAGTAACTAAAATAACATTAACCACAAATATTATCTTGATAGCTAAAAGTGTCGGTTTGGATAACGATATTATAATTATGGTGCCAAATATTGCCTAAAATTCGAAGCAAACTAGGAGTAAGACCTTGAAACAACGATGTAATAAGAAGCGTTGCTTGTAAGCGTTCAATATACATTGTTTATGATATCAAGGGCGCTGAAGTTTGGTTACCGGGCTTATAGAATTACAAGCCAAATATTTATATTGGTAATGGATTGTTAGGCAAATGTTTATGTAAAAAGTTGATAAAAGTCAACGATACGTAATGACAGTCACTAGAAATCAAAACACACTTTGATTGTGGTTATAATTATTACTATCAACTCTCATAATTTATTATCTTACATAAATTACACATAATCTAAAAGTATAATTCGTCTAGAAAGATGTTATATGTAATATTGTTATTATAATACATATGCTTATAGCCCCTTTTCATTGTAGCTTGTTATTAGCTTCACACACCTATTAAAATATTATGGACAACTAACAGTGCAGGTTTCCTCACGATGTTTACTTTCAACGAAGCAAGTTTTAATTAATTTGTAATATGAACACAATGTATAAATTAGAGGTGCAGCACATGCAGGATTCAAACTCGAGTCTCCCGTGTGAAAAAGGACAAGGTTCAAATCTCGAGGCCGTCACTGGTTGTAGTTTTCATTTGCTAGTTGAAATTAAACTTACATTTCATGAAGCTAACAAATTTTGAAGCTAACCCTTGTCGTGTGCTTTACACAATATTCACTTTAAAAAGTTCAGTTCAGGTTAAAATCATTTATTCAATCTCCGCTGTCCTTAACAAAATAGTAAAGTCGTTAATTTTTAATACAGACAGTAGATATTAATTAAACTAATACAGTCAAGTTAAAGGAACTAACTTTAAAGTGCTCTGGAGAGTTTATGCGACTATTTTAAACTTGTATTAATCTCACTGAAAGAAAAGTAAAAAGTTATAAAGGAACGTCTTTATGTTTAAAAATTTCACAAGATAACCTTAAAGCCTGAGAAATTGTATAAAGACATCACAATTCTTTTTCCCCATATTACGACGTCCTTGTTAAGGCTAACGGAATTTCAACTATGTAACGAACAACGAAAATGAACGTTCTTCGTAATTATATATGACCGCTTTGTTTATTTCTTATATTAATTTTATTTAAAAATAAGATAAATTAGGTAAAATTAAATATGATCTGCATGATTTTCCATTAAAATGGAACATTTAAAGTAAATTTTAACAAAACGTTAATCAGTCCTTATCAGTCGATTAATTTAATCTCAATAAAGCTAAGTAACTGAGACAACAAAGGGTTAATACAAAATTGACAAGTTTGACAGTTCGATTGATGAAACGGAACAAGACTGTCAAAGGTTCTGTAGCTCAGAGATTATTTAAATAAGATTAGGTAGAGATTATTTCGACAAAAACTCGGGGGTTCAGTTATGAAACTATTTATTTGCTCGTTATTTTTACTAGTCTTGGTGAAATATGTCCATGTCGTGTCGTATGGTGTGCGTGGATGTTATTTATTTTACAGTAGATACCTGAAGCTTTGTTCACTAACGAGTTATCCCTACGGCATTGCTGTGTGAACTTAAAAATATTGTTGTTTCCGGTGACAAAAGTTTCACTAATGTTTCAGTAGAATTGTGTGCAAAAGCAAGTATTGTTAGAGTATTTTTTAACAATAACATATACACGTATTGTATAGTGTGTCAATCTGGTATTTAGCGAGGACTGCAATCCGTGAACCACTTGCAATGGACATCAAATAAATTACCATTTTAATGAAGATAATCACTAATGTATTGCTACTACAAAAAAATATAATTAAATTCTTCATTTGTAAAGCGAAATATTTTACGACGTGGTTTCCAAAATAAATGATAGGTTCTGTGTGTCAATCAAAAGTAAAAATGTATATGTCTTTATATGTGTATATAAATTGGCATAATCTGCGACGTACTTATGTACGAATTGATCAATAAAAGTAAAATTATCTCAATATATTTGTTTTCTTGTGACAAAAATTCATGTCTCTACCAAGATCTAAATATTTAAAGTCCGCTGAAGCGATCCTTTGACCGTTTTTTTTATTGTATCGAATTTCGTAATAATGTTATTTAACGATGATAACTGATATCGATGGCATAAGATACCCTCAAAGTACGGTCATGAAAATTTACCAAAAGTAGTCATCAAGATCAATGACTCTGGACTATGTAGTCCACGTACGTTAATCCAGTTCATGGTTTGGAACTGACACAAGGCTTAGGGCAGTGAAAATTTCTTTTTTTCGTTCCGTATATCAGATGAAAGATTGGAATTCATGTATCATGTAATTTATTTGTGTCTCTGTCTATCTGTCATATCCGATTTCAGATGCACTTCACAGAAGATTTGAAATTTCCTACATAGACGGGGTTAAGTGCTTTGATGATGGGGGAATACCGCATACAAATAAATTCCAATTTTAAGAATTAATTTAGATAGTTAAAGGTGAAAACGTAATGACTTTTATTTTTTATAATGCTTACTTTATTTAAATATTTAACCAAATGCTAAAAAAATCCTTCTCCCCAATACAGGCTCAAATATTTAAAAAAAAAAAACTATATTTACTGAAACACCTTTGAGATACTAAGATACTATCTCAAAGATTTCAGAACAGTCGGAAGATATTCCTGGATATATTTACTGTACAAAAATTTGTCCCAAGCTAGTGCGATTGTAACTTAACCTTTTAAGTAATTCCAAGGATTGAATCACAGTAATAATAGTGGATCGGAATAATAAGTGAAGAACATTCTCAATAATAATTTGTCGAGGGTTTGATTGATTTTAACTACTTCTATTATCTTTCCATCCATCCATTGAACCCATCAATGAACGGGAGATTCGAGGATAAGCAGGTAACAACAGACTTCGTGAGTAAAGTTAACGCCTTATAATGGGTAAATTACTGGGTAACCTATGTCTGGGTTACGTCAAACTGGGTAGTATTAGAATAAATCGATAAATGCGGAAGCAAATTTTTGGCAGCCAGCCAGGCTGTGCACGCTGAGTCTGCAGAATGATCGCCCACCATTGACATGACTTAGCGTATATTGTGCCTTTTAAATTCGTTAAGAATTAGGCCAGCTAACTGGGTCAGGTCAGTGATCACTTATCTTCTCTCCAGTTAGTTGCTATTTAATCCTTCCTCGTTCGCAATCATCTCCTTTTTATTACACCACTCATCTAGACTTTTACTGCAACCCGCACCTCTTTAACGTTAGTCATCGTAAAACATGACATGACATCTTTCGTGAAACGTTTTACGATCATATTTTGTAGTTTACAATAAAATACCCCGCCTATATCGAATATATAAAAGGATTTTATTAAACTGAAAGCATGTCATTATTGTAACTCAGTCTTGAAATATTGACATTTAAACATTAAGGTACAAAGTTCTATCATAATCAAATGTCTATTCAGACATCTATATATTTTTGAATCCAAGTCATTGTTCAGCCAAATGTACACTTTTAGTATACAGATAGAATATAAAATAATACCATCACTGTTTTACGCACAGATTTTCAGCTTTGTATTTTTAAACTTACAAAATAGCAAAAAAATAAAGCGCTTATAAGCTAGATATATATATTATTGTTAAAATATGCGAAGTTTTGAAGATAGGACAAACGCATTATTGGACGCACAAACTGCCAGTCAGTGTTGGTTTTATGATAAGATTTGTTTTAAGACTAAACCTTAGAACACGACAATTTTCATATGATAACTAGGTGATTATTCAAGTTCATTTAATTAAGAAAATTTTGCTAATAAATGAATTATGACAATACAAAATTTTATAGCAGTTGTTGAGATAGAAATTATATATTGACGATGTTGAATTTTTGCGGATAGTTTAAGAGATATTCAGATTAAAAAATATATATGAAATGTTTATTACATCATCTGCCGGCATAGTATTATCTTCTGGCTACACATTGAAATAAATGTATTGTCATCAACTTTCGTATCTCATGTGTATGTGTGTGGGGCATGATTAAGCATTTTGTATTAAAGTGTTTATTATTAATTTTTATTTTCGTACGTTTTATTTATTAAATATTATGTAACATTATTCTAGTGACATTTATAAATCATGTTATTTTATAATTTATTATAAATAAAACATATGTCGTATAACGTTTGAGGCATGTAATACATTACATGTAAAAAATTACATGCCTCATACTTACGGCATATGTTTTATTTATTATAAATTTTTACACAAAGTTATTCGCTAGTATATCGGCTTGCTTGTTTGGGGTTGGGTTCACCTGATTTGTTAATTTTCATAATTACTCTAATTTATAAAATTTATTTATCTAATATTATGATATTAACCTTTTGGTGTATACCAAATTATAAAAGTAGAATAATACTTTAAGAGGCAGTCAATTATTTTGTTCTATAATAAGGAATAGAAAAAATATTTTATCATTTTAAAGGCCGTTCCGAATGTACATAGGCTACATATCAAATGTATATGTATAATAATGAATTGTTGAAACCGACCAAAGTCGGGATGGGCCGTTAGTATATTATAATACAATTAAACGAAATGTATATTAAATTGTTTCATATACAACGATGTCTATAGAATTTCAAATGTATTTTGTTATTTTCGAACAGAGCAGAAACATCCTATAATTGTGGTATTGGTTTTATTTTCTCTACCCAAGTGATAAACAGTGTGAATTATGATGCGATATCTTTAATCTTCAGGATAAAAATTGTAGCGTTTACTGCTAAAGAGCTAGGATATTTCATGCCATTTATTTCAACTTATAATTTTATCATCACAAAGTGCCATGTCGGCTTGATTTATGAGATCATAGATTTCGTGCAAATTTTGTGGAACATATTTTGTAAGCTTGAATTATAAACATTAGGAAATATTTCGCCATATTTTTTTGTAATTCTTACAGGGAAATGAGAATCTCTTCTGCGGCATCACTTTCTGGAAGATCTGAACGTCCAGAACCTGCTCTCACAGCCACATTTATGTTTTTAAATCTAGTCGCCGATGCTAACGGCGGTAATGTTTGGAGACAAGTAGGCCTAATAAAAGGACAGAACGTCAGGCTCCAAACAATCGTTTGGCCTGGGGGCCGCTTAGTCGCCCATGGTCAGTCGGCTGGTGCCAGGACGATATTTCGAATAGTTACCGCTTTAGCTCCACCGTTTGTGATGGAAGGGGAACTTGACGAAGACGGACAATGCTTACGAGGACTTCTTTGCCATCGACCGCAGACATCTGATAGAGATAATCTTACGTTAGTATTTAATGAACTCGAGAGAGAAAACGAACAAGACACAGACTTCTTCTTCCCTACTTCAAAACCGACAACGTTTTCAAAATTGGCATCGCATTGTTGTTACGGATTAGCCATGGACTTGCTAGAAAATATTGCTCAAGAGTTAGAGTTTGATTTTCATTTATACATTGTGGAAGATGGTCTGTATGGATCAAGAAAACTTGTAAAACCATTCCATAAATTATTTGACACAAAAAAAATTAATGAGTTTTCTGATCATGAAGGCTATCATGTACGATATCATAATAACTACGATGGTCTAGAAAACGATAACGGACAATACTCTGACAACGAAGATCCCTATGAAGATTCTGAGAAATGGAACGGCATTATTGGAGATCTAATATCAGGAGCTGCCCATATGTCTTTCGCAGCTTTAAGCGTTTCGACAGCCAGAGCTGAAGTAATTGACTTTAGTCAACCGTACTTTTTTAGTGGCGTATCAATATTGGCTGCCCCAAACCAACGACCCGATATACCTTTACTAGCTTTCCTTTTACCGTTTTCACCTGAACTGTGGATTGCAATATTTACATCTCTTAACGTCACTGCTATTGCTGTAGCAATTTATGAATGGCTCTCGCCCTTCGGGCTCAATCCATGGGGACGTCAAAGATCAAAGAACTTCAGTATATCGAGTGCTCTTTGGGTAATGTGGGGCTTATTATGTGGACATTTAGTAGCCTTTAAGGCACCCAAGAGCTGGCCTAATAAATTCCTCATAAATGTTTGGGGGGGATTTTCTGTGATATTTGTTGCAAGTTATACTGCTAATATCGCTGCACTTATAGCCGGGTTATTTTTTCATAACGCAGTTGATGATTACCAAGGAAGGAGTAATGTAAGTATATAATCATTGTAGTACAGTAATGTCCAGCTCAATTAATGTTATTCATATTTCGAAATCAAAGCATTTTTTGTGATTATTTCAGTGGTTATCTTTGCGAGTGGGTACACCAAGATCTTCAGTGGCAGAATACTATGTCTTACGAAACAATCCACAGTTAGCACAACAAATGCGTCGTAATGCTCTTCAAGATATAGAAGAAGGAATTCAAAGACTACGGTCAGCATATAATTATGTATTCCTAAATCTCACTTTTAAAACATAAATTTAAAAATTGAAATATATTTCCGTTTATATATTTACAATATTTCATAAAGTATTTATCTTTCAGAAATGGCACTTTAGATTTATTAATAGCAGACACCCCAGTTTTAGACTATTATCGAGCTACTGATCACGGTTGTAAACTTCAAAGGGTCGGCGACCACGCTCTTACTAAAGATACTTACGCGATTGGAATGGCTAAAGGATTTCCGTTGAAGGTAGATACGAAGAATATAAAAGATTGATAAAAATCTAAGTTAATAATTTCGATTCAGTTCCTGTTCAAACCGTAAATATGGCATATATCGTAAAGACACTTAAGTTACCCGAAGTTGTATCAATAGTAAACTATAACATTGTTTACAAGAAAAGAAGGCCTCAATAGTAGACTTGAGTGACAGCGGAGCGACTTTGGAACTTAGCGTGTCAAAATTGATGAATGACGCATACAAACCTAATGGTGTTATCGATAGTCGGGTGTCACTCGATTGTACATCATTTTATTATGACACAGTAAAATACACTGTCAGAGGCTTGCCTCTGTATCTGTGAACACATCATTCATACGACGACAAAAATAATTCTATTGTATTTTTTGTTTGAACCAAACACTCGCAATTTTTTTTTGACACTTGGCTATATGCGTGCTAATGGGTGTAATATTTATGTTTTTGATATTTGAATATTAGAGGCTATGATAAACATATAAACACAAATAAACACCCACAATTCTTTCGCTCACTGATTTCTGTATAAATAAGATTTTTTATATAGTCTTTTGTTTAATATCTTGTTTTAGGATACTATATCTGCTGTTATAGCAAAATACTCATCAAATGGATACATGGATATTCTTACTGAAAAGTGGTACGGAGCATTACCTTGTTTCAAACTCAGTCCAGACTATGGAATCCAACCGAAGCCTTTGGGTAAATAATATAATGTTTTATAGAAATCTTTATGATAGGTTTGAACGGTAGAAAAGTTGTAAAATATTATAATAGAAATATAAAATTTGCTTCTACAAAATTAAATTAGTCTTGTTTTAGGCTACTAGGCTAATGCATAATATATTGCATATATCTAAATTGTCAGCTGTTTCATATCTGCCGGAAGTTTCATTAGAATTTATCGCCACCCCTCGCGTTAATCCAGCCCTCTGGGTAGCGCAACGGGTGGAGGTAAGGTACTACCAGCCGACCTGAAAGATTAAATGTGGGATTTATCTTTGAAAAAATGAGTTCTTCATCGGCAGAGATTATAAATATTTAAAACTTACTTATAAAATTCAAAGTAATTAACAAAATAAAGTTATAGATGAACTCAGAAATTATAACTCGTAAGGAAAAATTATACAGAAAATATATGAAATGATAGTAACGGATTATGTTGTATATTATGATAACGGTGAAGATACAAATGTTGCTTGCTTACTATAAAAAATTAAAGCTGCTTATGTCGCTCACAAATTATATTTTGTGATAAAATAAAAAATATTAAATAAAATTACTACAATTTTGAATGAACTGCAGAATGAATTCATTAATTTAGTTGAATTATATAATCGCATACTCTCGCAACTTGGTGGCTGCTACACAGCTTTTTCAGTAATATTAACGAGCATATTCAATATTATTATTTTACAACCCTATTTATATTTACAGGTGTCGCTGCTGTAGCGGGTGTGTTTATTCTTCTCGGAGTGGGAATGATCGTCGGATGTCTAATATTGATTTTAGAGCACCTTTTTTATAAATACACTTTGCCTGTTTTACGTCACCAACCAAAGGGTACTATATGGAGAAGCACAAATATTATGTTTTTTAGTCAGGCACGTATTCCTAGTTACGATTAATTACTGATGTTTTGGAATAGTTCACATTAAAGCTTCTTATTATAGTGACTAACATAATGAAAAATACTTTATAGGTATAAGAAATATAACCCGAATCTAAAAATTTATTTATTTTCTTTAACCAACATATCTCGTATAACAAAGGATTTAAATTGTATTTCGGACTGGAGCGTTTCACACGACCTTGGCGTAAATACCTCTAAAACACAAGGTATAGGTAGTTCAAAACTTTTAGCAAGAGTGGTTTGAGTAAATTTACCACCAGTAGTTTTCAACGGGGTCACGGGGTCTTGGTTATAGATCGATCTTTGTCTTGGGGGCCCTCAGAATTAATCAGTCTGAGGAAGAAACTGTTCACGGGAATGGGTTCGCTCCGTAGGCTTAAGAACTTTCTGCCCACTACTACAAAATTTGAACTCGCTCATTCCTTACTTCTTCCTATCCTTGATATGTCGATATATGCTATCTAGTAGTAACTGAGGAGCAACTAAATGAACTTGAGCGTCGCCAAAATATGTGCATAAGATTTATATTTGGCCTCCGAATATCGTAACAAACTCAAGTGGCTCCCAAATCGCCTAGGGCGGAATACATATAATTACAATTTTTGCTTTGTACTGTGTGCTATTCAATCCAAATGCACCGTGTTATCTTTTCAAAAAGTTTTAAATTTACCTTTCAGACCCATGATTATTTTCTTCGTTCCTCTAATATCCTTTGTCTCCTGATGCCTGTTGATTTTTCCTCTTTTGCTCTAGATCCTTTACCATTGTCGCTATTCGTCTTTTTGAAATCTCTTTCTTTTAAAATACATTCTGCTTAGTCACTTGTTAGTTTTAAAAAACAGGGTAAAGAATTTTATCTTGCTATGTAAAACCTTTCCTCTTTAATTAATATTGCTTTTGTTATCACCTAATGTCTGTTATCACTGTTAAGTTTTCAACGTAATAATTTTCCTTTGCACATTGTACATTGTACTTGTACACCGCTTCCCTCGATTGTACGAACTATAATAATATTCTCCGCTATAAAAAGGATGCCTGGAAGAGATCGCTACCCTAGCGATAAGGTCACCCTTTGTATACCTGATGTAACTTTTAAATGTATCTATGTAATTTTGTTTGATGTACAAATAAAGAATATTTGTATTTGTATCTCCATTAGATAAATCGATTTTGATACTCTAACGAAATTTGATACTTAAGCTAAACAGCTTTTGTAATCGAATCGTTTAAAGGTTCGAAAATCCGAATCGTTCTATTTAATTTATCATCTATAATCTCTGAATAACTTCGAAACTACTCGATTTATCCGAGTTCAAAATACCAGAACGTAAATCTTGAAAGACTCTTTGGATCGCTTCTCGACGTACTCAAAATTAATTTAGTTTCAAATATGCACATTCTTAAAAAATACTTTCTAGGTCAGAAAATTTAAATCACAGTTGATAAACAAAAAAATAGATGGATGGATAGATAGAGAGATAGATATATAAGAATTTGGATGGATAAATAGAGAGATAGATTTATAAGAATTTAATTTTGTTAGTTAATTATTAACTTAACTTTTTCGTGTCTGCCAGTGTTTCAGGGATTTATATTTTTATCCAAATTGTTTGCTACACAAGCATATCGTATGCCTGTTCCCTAATATAATTAAATTTGTAGCAAACGTGCTTTACTACACTTAACAGAGATATAGATTTAGTTAGATAAACAACTAATATTTCGGTGTCGATGTTAAGCCGTGGTTTTAACCGACGCTGGAAAAG
>DWPT01001795.1:0-17645 GCA_018251895.1 Agathymus mariae mariae | reverse complement strand
GTCTTGCTGATGTCCATGGGCGACGATGACCACTTACCATCAGGTGGCTCGTCTGCTCGTTTGTTGGCTATTATCATTAAAAAAATATATATAATTTGAACTGGACACAGATAGCTACGAGCTAGAAGTGTATACAAAATCTCACCCGGTGGCAGCGAGTGAGCCGTCGCACTGGAACGCCACGCTGTACACGGCCTTCGCGTGGCCCTCCTGGTGCAGCACCTCCGTCGCTGGCGACATACAGACATCGTTACAAATACGACAACCACATAGCCCCGTAGCCCAGTTGGTGTGCCCCGCCTTGCATGGAGTTCTACTCTCGGCCGCGGCAGACATTTATGTGACAGATAAATGTATGTTCCCGTGTAGTTGATAGTATCAGGCGTTACTTTGTGGAAATTCATTGTTATTAAATTAGTAATAATTTACTTTGCAACAATCCGCAAGCACAATGTATGACGGTTTACACTTCTATACGTGCATATAACCTCCCTCCCTCTCACAAAGGAAAACATGCATTTATGATAAATTAAAGTATGTACCAACATACATGCCGTCATCAACACGTGTTTCGCTCCGGAAAGGAGCATCATCATAGTGAGTAGACTCTACGAGTGTTAACCGCAAAGACATTGCGGCAAACACTCGTAAGGAGGGAGGGAGGTTCTATGCATGTATAGGAGTATATACCACCATACATTGTGCTTGCGGATTGTTGCAAAGTAAATGAATACTAATTCATTTCGTTAATTATTTCTCAATGAATTTATTGATAAATTGTATCACAGACAAAATATTTTTTTTATTTATTCATTAATATAACTTGCAACATATTTAAATGTGTGTAAAATTTAATATCATCAAATATTTTTCTAAATTTATTTTCAATTAATAACTAGTAACCATTGTTAAGTAAGTAATAATAATATAATCGCACGAACAAACCCTGGAGCACCAGCTGTTAACCAAAGAGAAATTACCTCGGCTGTACATTGATATTTACGTGGTTCACTGTCCCAACGGTGCAGCTCGCCAGTTTCGTTTTCATCTAATTTATTACATGCCAAGTACAATGTATTGGACCATACATAGTATTCGCTACTTTTTGATTGTTGTTTTTGAGTATCCAAATTTATTATAATATAAGTATTCAAAATTATTATATTGTATTGTATTAAATTGTCAAATAAATGGTCACATTTACAATTAATTGACGAAGTTTGAAGTTATTATAACATGTTCTAGAGTTCCAAATTTGAATGACTGAATATTTTTTTTTAGTAACTACATACAAAATACTTGTGAAGATTATTATAATATTCACATAGTAATTTAGTGTCAACAGTTAATTAAACTTTAAGCATAACATTTTAAATCTACATATTTATGTGACAAATAAGTATTTGTTTTTGGGTTTGTAAATGTTTGCGACTTCAAATTTATGCACGTCTTTGCCACCCGCAATATAAGTAATCCTAGTGCGGTAGTTTTATTGTGTCGTTTTATATCAGCATAACATTTAAAATCTTTCATTACGTTAAGTTGGGTTAATGTCTAAATCTTGAATTTTCAATAAGTAAGGATTTTGTTAATTCTTGTTTTCTGGGATGAGGACGAAAATTATAATATCCTAAGTTTCTTAAAGAGACTATTATAAACGAATGTTAAATATGTATCATATTTGTTTCAAGGTTTAAGTTGTTCGAATGACCTGTATACGTCCAATACTATGGTACTGACATACAAGTATGTAAATGTGGTAAAAATAAAGTATTCTTTTCCACAATTTTCTTATTGCTATTCGCATCATTAACAGAAGTTTTAACAAAAAATAACGTACTATGTACGCTCTATAGACCGACCTTACATCATCCTAATCACCCCAACTAGCTCTCTTCGGAGTTACAATCGTGTTCGCATCAGTTCACCGAGCAACCTTTAATATACCCACACAGGAACAACTAATTTTATGGTCACGCACACCTACAAGCGCATCTCCTCACTCAAAACCAAACCTTTCGTGGAGTACTTAAGATTCACTTTCCCGTAAACAAATGTTACTTCCGACGTTTTGGAATTACGAACGACGTAACCAAGTCAAGCGTAAGTCGAATCTGTGAGGATTGTTTTCAGAGTTAGAATTTTGATGCGCTCACATTAAGGTTCAATTTATTATTGATAATGTATATCGACGACGGAGCGTTGTCGGCCTTGCCGGTGCGCGATAAGGTCGAGTTTACATTGCAAATGACATTTGTATGTGTGTTTGTGTGAATAGTGACGTAAGGGTCTACTAGGTTTTTCGTTTATTTTTCAAGTTTAATCTGTGCTAAATCTAGGCTGTCCTAGAGTCGCCGCTCGAATAATTAACAAGCTGTGCGTTTTACGATGAATTGATTATTCCTATATGTGTATTTACTTAATCAATATAATAAATCGATATTAATATAATAATGTCCAATGTTATGAATAATGTGTAATCAATTATTATATATATTACCTAACGCCGACACAAGTTAAAACTGTGTTCATATTCACACGTGTATATAAATGGTAGAATGTACCTAATAACTATCAGTTTTAAAATTACCTGTGAAACATCATTTAGGGGCAGAAAGCATATTGTATTTATTTATATTGTTAGTATAGATGCTAATATAATATAATAGGTTAACTTCCGGCAACAGATATTCTATTCTCTCATTGTAGAAGACAGTGGTGTTATCATCGAAATACCTGGTGGTACTGCCGTTTTAATAGCCGACAAACGAACACACGAGCCGCCTGATGGTAAGTGATCACCGACGCCCATGGACATCGGCGAGACCAAAGGTATCAATGGTCCATTGTCGGCCAGGAAATGAGAACGCACACACACAAATAAATTAATTCTACCCGAACCAAGTCGGGACACACCGTTCGGTTCTATAATAAAACTGTGCTAAATGTTATCGATATCCAAATTATCCATTCAGAGCTACGAGCGATACCACAACAGACGGCCGGACAATAATTACCAAAAAACAAATATTTGTACTTCAGTATCGCACAAGTATTAAACAAGACTAGAATATTTAATGCTTCTACTGCTGTGTCGTTGTAAGTAAAACTAGTTTTGGCCAACACAAAGTTCAATTGTAACCGTTGAGTAACCAAAAATCATTACTGATAACACTAAACCTCGTCAGTAGGTCAATATGTAGAAAATCGGTCGATGCACAGACACACAGACGTGAAACATGTACTGAACTGTTTTGTTTTTGCCTATTTATATATAGACAATATTTATTATTACAAAAGTAATAATAAAAATGCATCAATACATATATATATATATGGTAGATTACTAGTTTGTGGTAAGATATTTATTAGTTCGTATAACCGAGACGATACCAGGAGCTACGAATTTATGTGCCCTGTAGTACACGAAAGCCGCCGATCCAACACCGTCGTCCGCTAGATCACTACTCGGTTTCGGTAATCTAATAAAATTAATGGAATCAAAACTGCAAACGGTAGTTTGTACGTTCATCTGTTTGCCAATGCGTATCTCGACGCCGCGTTAAATCTGAACGCTACTTATAAAGTACAAAATATTGTACTCACGATCGTTTAACCAATTCGTGTGCGACACAAGAGGGCGCCCTTGGCCTCGATACATGTATATTTGAGGATTAAACCGCTCCATTGTTTTCAGGGTTCCTTGGCTGCTCTTCAAACAGTTTAGCTTTTAACACACTTGTGATCACAGAAGAATCCGTACATTTTGACTGTAACGGATCCTCCCCATTTATGTGTTTTCCTTAAGTAAACCAATATCAGACCGTGGTCAGTGCGAAGGTCCCGTAAGTAGTACATAACCAGTATGTGATAGTTAAAAGGTAGTTAAGTCGTTCGTAACAACCTGTCGCTGCGTAAGCACTGTCTAACTAACGGACGGGTGGTTGAATATTTAAGAGACAGAAAATATGTTAACCTTCCTGTGTTTGGTCGTGTACGACGTCCCATTTGTACAATACTGTGCCGCCTGCAGCACAAAGAATATTGCTCAGGTGACGAGTGTGACCACGTGCGAGCTGTTTTAAATACTACAGCGCCATCTATCGAATTCGTTCTATTTCATTCGGTAAAACAGTTTACGTTAATCTGTGAGATTGTTCTTCGACCAGGCGTGCGTTTAAAGTGAGTTTAACCGTGTAGTCCAGTTAGATGGCTGCGTGTAACGGATTTAAGTTAAACCTAAATCTAATCCAAATGATATCGTTTTGACGGAGACCGTCGCGGGTCACCGCGCGCTTTCTACGTGACGTCCACCGTCAAACGTAACTGCTGTTAGTAGACTGTAGGAGTAAATCGATCTCATATTTAATTATTCACACTTCGTTGTCTTAACGTGAAACTAGGTAATTAAGGCGTTACTCGTACAGACATCCCCCACTAGTCGACTCACGGTACAGGTGAATTTGTGACAGATGGCAACAATGATATGATCGATAAAACTAATAAATATAATGCAATTAAATAAATTATTTATTATTGTTTCTAGCTGTCCTAATTGTAAAATCAAAATCACGATTATTTCAATTTTCCGTGAGGAAATTTGACCCACATCAGAACTACATGTAGCCACCATACCCACTCAGTACCGTCAGTAGACATACAAACGTGTCGACCAACGTTATATTCTTATTCACCTGCACATATAATTAGACATTTAATCAAAATGACATACATTTTCGTGTTTACTGTGAGACAACTTTTAATTAGTCTCATACCTTACACTTAATTACTATTGCTATTTTGGTTTCCCCCGGGAGTGAGGTGAATAACTAAGTATATAAAGAGTTACAAGTGTCTTTAAATAATGTTTCTCTCGTAACAAGAGGACATGTTCTCGTTGACGTGTCGTGCGTCGATAGGTTGTCTATTATTTAATAATTATACTAGTACGTTCCTAAAAACAAGATTATTTTTTAAGTTTTTTTTTTCTCGTTTAACTACAGAAAATTGCCAATATTCGTTATTACTTATTAATCTTTGTTAAAATAGCCTTTTTCTATCTCTGTGGAGAAGAAAAATTTATCCATCTCAGTGACCGGGTTTGATTGTGCACTACGATGGAGGCGTACGCAATCCATCGAAGTCCTTCGATAACGCTAAAATTATACTAAGTAAAACTCGAAGGCACTCAAATATTTTAGACAAGATGTCAACCATCTAACTGGTGATCGTGCCCGCGTTATCTGACTCGTTCTATCGAAACAATTTACAAGAGCCATTCATGATATCGAAAGCACACAGACAAACAGGTAAACAAAACAAGAACCATATTGTTAAAGATTGAGACACGCAGATATTCACGTTAGCGTCATTAAAAAATATAATCCCGACGTTGGCAGCCCTGCGCTAGGCACTGGTAAATAATTGCTTAACTGGGAAGCCGTGGAGCCGCTTCGAGACAGAAGTATGATAAGAATTATTAAAATATATCTATCTTTACATATAATGAAATTTTAACCGATCGCTTTCTGTACAAGAACGATATATGAGAAAAAATATTATAAGCCGCCTTTATTAACGCAAAAGAAACCAAATGAATAGTGTTTAGAATTTTTGTCTATTGGTCTATGCGTTTGTTCGCGCTAATCTCAGAAATGGCTTAATCGATTGTGTTCTAGTTTTCATTTATGTATTACAGTATACATAACTTAATTTATTTTCATCTCAATCAGTCCATAAATAAGAAAATTACAAACGAACACATGTATTTCTTATTAACATAACGAGAAAAACCCAGTGCTACAACAATGCAGGAGCTTTTTCTAATCCTCAGGTAGTTTTTCTGAAGCGAAATGTGAGCATTTGCTAATTATTAATATTAAACAAGGTCTCCAACCACCAACCAGTAATAATTTTTGGCAAATTATAGTAATTATAGTAAATTAATTCTAGATACATATTGTAAAATATATTTGATTTAATTAAATTATTTTGTTATCTTTAATTTGATATTTGCAATGAGCAGCTGTGATGATAAGAAGCCTTATTACCATTTATAAAAATAAATATAATTATTATTGTTATCATCTTATCTCCGTGATACTCAAAGTGGTCTATATCGACTCTCCGGGTCGACAAAGAACAAGGGGTCCACGTCAGTGGAAAATAAATGAAATCCATGAGATGTAAATGGGGGTTCACGATAGTGGACCTCATCTGGACAGGTCGTGACTTAAATTTTGCCTTTCCATAACAATATTCCATTGAATAATCCATATTTTTATACATATAGCTATATGTATATTTTCCGTTTTTATTTTCTCTACGTGTAAGTATTTATATTGTAAAAAATATTTTACCGCGGTAAACTGTAGCCTGTGTTAACTTTTTAGCTAAACTCCAACATTGTTACTTAGTTTTTAATGAAACCGTAACAATCGTGACCTATCTTACGACTACAGTTTGGGATACAAGCTTATTTGTAAAATTATAATATTGTTATTTGTAGTATAAATGTTCTTGATTTCAAAATTAAACTTTCAAAGTAAGTTACAAATTTAGATTTTCAAAACGAGTAGCACTAAATCAGCTATCAAAAACACATTTGAAGTTGATAAAATTGCAAATAATGAATACAAGGTAAACATGCTAAGTGGTCGACAAGTTTAAAATTTTAGGGAGCTCTTATCTATCTATAATAGGGATTATAAGTTGATGATAAAACTTTAAGTTAATCATGTTCTATTCACACATGTAAATAATCTTTGAGATTCAAATGGAATCTTTTATACGTTTAATATCAATGATGATGTAAGATGCTGATTACAGATTAAATTCAACAGCAAAAAATGTGCCTTTAAAGGACAATGGAAGTAACATTTTTTTCACTTAAGATACGTATCAAGATTATAAAATCTATCATGTTTTTGAACAAAGAAAAGAATTAAATAACATTGGAAATTTTGAGTAAAATTGTTTATATTAAAAGTGAAATAGATACAAACAATACAAATAGATACAAAGTGACGTATAATTTCTATCAATAACGTTTACACACTTGTACTAAATGTATGTAGTGCGTATTCATAATTACAAATATCATAAAAATTTAAGAACCTGTGCCCAATATCGTTTCTTATCGCTGTGCGGGCATTAAAAAAGGTATTCACTCCGTCCGTCTTACAAAATATCATTATTATTACTTTGTGTAATATGAAAGACAAAACTGTTGCTAATAATTATGACTTCTAAACAAAGTCAGAAAATTTAATAATCATGAAGTGGTCAATGACGAATTTACATTTATTAAACATAATAAGTTTTGATATTAAATTTTAATATAACATAAAATGTAATAATATTACAAATCACAATTATCTAATTTATTTATACGGAGTAAATTGCTAAACCTTTATGAACTACATGCGACATCACTAACCAACTTCGTTGAAGAAGTTAATTAAAATTGAGTTAATTGTCCGCATAGTATGCCAAAATGGTTAACTACATGACTGTACAATAACGATCCGGCGTTATCTGTTATTTACACAGAGTGAACTCAAGATAAGATATTCAAATACCTCGCGACGTTTTAGACTAGAATGCGATGAATATTCGATGTGTATGATTGACATAATCAAATACTGTTTTTATTTACATACAACGATAGAAAAATATTGTACTTGTATTTTAATCTGTTTTGATACTTACCAGTTTAGCCTGCACCAACATGGCAGCCTTATTTAATAATATACAATACGAACATGAAAATTGCAATTGTTAGTTATTAGTTATTTACATAAAACATTTTGAAGTAAACAGAAGTAACAAAAAAAAGAAGTAGGCTTTATTTTATTATCTTTACATAGGTCAAAACATTTTTTTTGCGTTTTGTTTATCTGTGCTATTTTTGTGTACTAATAATAATTTATATAACACTGGGAAATGTATATTTCTCATGGAATAGGAAATATAAATAACATGACAGTTCTGTTAAGAAAGTAATGAGCGAAGTTTTGTGTATTTTCTTGCCGATACTGTTACAATTGCTGTTTTACTTCATATAGTTAGGAAAACTAATCCTTATGACATGAATGCTAATTTAATTTAAAATGTATATGTTTTTCGGCTACAGTAATAATAGTGAGCAAAGATGAACGTAACCTAATCTAGGCAGGTTATTATTTAATTTATAAACCATACATTTGAATTATCCTCCGTTTTAATAAAATATTAATTTAATGATAATTACAAAATTATACTGCTACTTCAAAAACCAACATTAAATTTAAAAATTATAAATATAAAGGAACATCGTCTCAACGCAAGCTCTGTGCCACAGTCGTCACATGGCGTGGTGGGGTGAGTGTATCGTGTGCGCTGTTCGATTAATCTTGATCCAGGTATTATTATTATTACTCAATACATTTAGCAATGTAGAAACTAAAAATATGTAAAAAAAAAAACAAACTATTTATTCGCACTAAGATTGATACCTATAAAAGATGTCATAAATAAAAAATATAATAATGAGGATATACATCCTTATTATGAAACGATACAATATAGTTATATAGAAATTGAGCAATTTGCAAGGAAAAAAAATCTAATGTGTTATATATTCGCAAACCTAGTCCGTTCATAATTCTGTAGATTCGACAATTATGACGATCTTGTCCATTTAAGCTTAAAGATATACAGTAAAATTGTAATTTTGTTATTAATTAATTATCTTGAAATTTTTTTTCATTCGTTTTGTTCCAACACTTTTTTAAACAATATTAGTGATCGCCTTCGTTCTGCTTTAGAAAAACTGTTGTACGTTGGCAAAAAGCACCCGCGTTGGAAAGAAACTATTTTATAGTTTTAAAGTTTACCTACTTCTGCCAATAGTATTTATTGCAATATCCGCAAAAAAAAAGTCAAAACTTTATTTACAAGTGTCTTAACAGAATATCTGTCATAATTTTCATTTAATATGGCGCGAAAAAAGATTCATTTCCTAGGATGAAAAGTATTCTACATAATCCCATAATTTGAGTTCAATTGACATTAGATTCCTTAACATTTAAATTGTAGTTAATTCATTAATAAAACCCACGTCAGGCGTTCTAAATCATAGATAATCAGTTATGGTTACCGTGCTATCGCATATTAATCACACGCCGACATAATTATCATTTGTGAAAGCTCTTTTTTAATTGAATACGTTTAATTATTTCTTATTTAAGCAAGATGATTGTAATTATATGCGAGCGATACCTCTCATAAATTCAAAGCTCTCACAGTAAATAGTTATTACCTTAATAGTTAGCGAGTTATTGACTTCATTTTCTTTTTGTGATACATCAGTATTTGTTAATTGTGAAACTCACATTAACTGCCTATACGAAGATTACATTTGATACTATATGACTGTAATACCTGCAAAACAATAATAAAAACTTAAGCTCAACTTGCATAATTTAACGAAATAAAAATAATAATAAATAAAGAAATATAAATTATGTTTTACTCCGAATGTAAGTATCAAAATGAAGCATCGCCGTATACGTCCCATAAAGTACTACAAAATTACTCAGCCGGTTGTGCGAGCAACTGTCGTCTTTATACGCTCGTAATAGGGTCCAATTTAAATGGGTTTGTCCGAGCAATGGGATTTAGTGTGTGGTGCAAGAGAAAAATAATGTAGAGGAAATAATCAATGTAGCAATTTTTAATTATTTTGGTTTCGATTAATTAATTTTTAGAACATTTAATATGATTGTATGACAATCAAGAAGTTACTACACACACAGATATGGCACGTATAAATAAAGGCGCGAAATCTATAAAATTTAATTAAACGTCTGGTTATGCCGTTCTTGTTATATATTCACATTAATTTTACCCAATCCTAAGCAAGCCGACGTGATCGAGCGCTTCTATGCTTTAAACAGTTCCATGACATATTCAATTGAAATTCAAATTGAATGAAATGATGAATGTGACAAAATAACGTCATTTTTAAACTGGTACTAAACTATATTCTAAACTAATATTTATAAATTAAATTATGTCCTCGCTAACCAATTCAATCAATCAATCAGTTCAAGCTATATGTTATTAATAAATATAGATGACTACGTTTAAGTAAGATTTATAGAAATAACACCTCCTACGGGGTATTTTAGCAATGATTGTTCGACTCCGTTAATTTTACTGATAAATTCATGAACACCAGTATTCTGTCATTTGATGAAAAATAAATAGATACGGAACCCTGACGCCACTGAAGCTGCTGGTAATAAAGTAAAATCAAAATTTGCATTACACGTGGCAACTTTAACCCAATAACCCTGCGCAAGATCATAACTTGCACCACAAACCATTCGTAATTTCATCCATGAAATAGTTGGCGTTACCAAATAGGGGCTAGAGCGGGACGGCGCTATACGCGCAAGCGGGACGGTGCGCTTCGTAGAATTGAACTCGATTTTTGAGGTTTCTATGGAATCGCTCTTTTTGTATACATTATTTGTATTATTGTAGATTAGTGATTGTCTACCTGTAATGTACTGTGAATATTGTGATATTTATATATTAAATACACGTTATGTACGTATATATCTATCTAAACAATTTTGCAACTCGAGCACTGCGTACCTGCGTACGTACAAAGCGATAACGATGGGATAACATTTGAATTTTTTTTAAATTTCATGTTTAATTTTAGGATCGTTCACGTCACAACTTTGTGGAAGAAACGGGGAGTTAAAAATAATTATTTTGTTTTAGATTAACTATTTGGCAATTTTTTACGCTTATTTTAGTATCTCTTTGTGGAAGAGAGTTTTTAATTATTATTTTGTTTTAGGGACTTATTTAATGTCATGTTTATTTTTATAATGTCTTCACATGTTTGTACAAGATAACCGAGTAAGCAACTCTATTTGAATATATTGTAACTTAATAACGATGAAATGAGTTTTCATGTCTATTTATAAAATTTCTTTCGTGTCATTTATAAACAAGAGGGTATGAGGGAAAGAGACAGAGTTAATTCTTCAAATAGTTAGTTACTTTTGTAATATTTTTGACTGTTAACTTATAACTTTGCAGACCAATTATTGGCCGCAAGGTTCCGGGTTCGATTCTCTACCTTAGCCAATAGTTACGTAACAGACAAAAGTTTGTCCTTTAATGGTGAGTGTGTCTATCTAATTGCTACATATTGCAGCAATATACCTAAATACGGTTTGAAGAAATTAAAAAAAAGTACAAACATTTTAACAAAACAAAAACTAAACCATCTCAATCACATCTGAGATGTGATCACCAAAATGTATCTGTAACTCTAGAAACGTTTTTTAAATATCAGCTTGTCGCTATAAAATTATTGTATATCCATCAGTTCAACATTTCGGCCGTATGGAAGAGAAAAATAATTCGATGGTTAATTTACATTCACTCAATCAATCAGTAATTCGTCTGATACAAACACAACTCAAGTTAATCAGCGTGTAATAAAAAGCTTCACGTCCGTTGAAGCGAGATCGGGACGAGCCGCTGCACGAACGCGGCAGCGCCAATATAAACATTATAATAAAAATCTAACTGATCGCTTTCTTGTATGATACTATCATTAAGGGCTTTTATTAACGCAACAGAACCCAAACCAAAAGTTGGTAGAATTTTTGTCTGTGTGCTTGTTCGCGCTTATTTCAGAAACGACTTAACCTATTTCGTTATGGTTTTCACGAATGTGTTGCAGTAAGCATCACTTAATATTTGAAATTTCGTTTCAATCCGCCCATAAAAAAAAAAGTAATAAATCAATTTAAAATAATGCGGGTATTATTTCTTACGGTTAGTCATAGTTTTCCCGCAGCGAAGCGAGAGCGGTTTGCTAGCTAATAATAAAATGACAGATCTAAAAAAACCTTTCTACATCACTGTTCAAAGAGTAGTCATTTTAAACACTTGCACAATTGTCACAAAGTTCGTACGAATAGACTATAATGAAATAAACCCCATAGTACTTAATTTGTTCAACAGTTACTTGACTATACGAGTAACGAAGAAGTAAATAGCATAATAATAATTACCAATCAATAATATAACCACGTTGACTTCGCGGCGTACCACGTACACGCCTTACGTTTTTGAATGGCACCCGCACACGAATTAATTGTTATTTATTTTAATCAGGCATTTAATAAAGCTCATGTTTGCCTCATTTTACTATGAAAAGAATCCGAAATTCTCGTTCTCAATCAGAAACATATTTTTACCACCTAAAAAATTCTAAACTGTATTAAATACCCGCTTAAATAAACATTTCTACTAAATTTTACCTCCAGTTACGCGAAAACTGATCCGGATTTCGGGATGATAGGTATCCTAGGTAATGAACGACCCGTCATACAAATTTCAGATGTGACAAGTATTATTAATATATGTGCTGTAATTTCGCGGTGTACGATAACCGATAGACTTGCAAAAAATGGTTTTCATTTCGATATTAAGGACTTATCATTACGCCAAATAATTACCCCACTGTTCGGCCCAGGTCTCAACTCACAATGAGACGGGTTAAGGGCCATAATCCGCCACGGTGGCCAACTGCTAGTTGGCAGATTTTGAGAACGTCAACTAGTGTGCAGGTTTCCTCACGATGTTTTCCTTCACCGAATGATGCAAGCGATAATTAATTTGCAATACGCACATAATGTGAAAATCAAAAGGTGCGTGCCGGATTAGAACACGAGACCGACCTGCGAGAGAGACCTACGATCAAAGCAGTATGCTACCACTGCTTTTTTATGCTAAAATAAAAAAGTTATATTTGAATTGGGACCTGTTATAGTATAATTATGGAAGACTTTAGAAGAGGCCCTTGCCGACCGACAAGCTGTTGATTAAAACCAATCATCTTTACAAATTATACTTAAAAAAAATACTTATAAAACTAGTGAACAGTAATAAAGGCTTAACCGTAATAATTATTATTAAACATGTATTTAATCTTCTTTTGATTAGGGAGTACTAGTACCGCTAAATAAATATATCGTTTGAATATGACCTTAATAAATCAAGTACTCAGAAGGTATTATATCACTAAAAACGCCAGGTAGGCCCACTTCGTTGGGATAAAAAAAAAAGTACATAAATTTTGCTCTTTTAAATCTCACTCAGTACAAAGAAACATATAGTAGGTACATACATGCACACGTGTATTAGTTTGTGTCTGTGTTTATTTATTGGTGTATGTTATGGTGCCCTTTCATCTACGGTGGTAACGAGTATAATGCTTTTTGGATTACCGGGTACACAGGATGGCGTCACCTCGCGATATAGCATCGGCGTAACATACACAAAAAAGTTTTTTTTTTTACATTTAACATTTCTTTTTTCCCCTTTTTAGTAAGAAGTATTTTATCAATTCGCGTTTAAAATTCATAATTTATGGCGGGTGTAAATATTTATCCCATCGATCTGTCAATGTATAAAGCGCTTTTTGTACGGTCAATGATAACGATGCTATTCGTACTGACCTCGCCATGCAGACCTCGTCCGTCGGGCGTGTTCTCCGGGAGGAAGTACAGCCTGAGGCTCACCAGGGTCTGGTCCGACACGCGATCCGTCCACAGCAGCTGTAGCTCCCCTGCAATAATACCAGGTTCATTGACAGAGCACGGTGACAGGAGTAATCTAAATTGACCTAACAACTTATGCACTCCGCAGGTTTAAGTATCTATATAAATAGCCATATAGGTAACGGTGCATTTACACTATACAGGCCCTTCTGAAACCGCGGAAAGTCACCGCGCCGCGCCGTGCCGTCGTCGTGTTGGTGGTTGAACCGCAACCATTAGAGCTACAATTACAGATTCCCAGGACACTTGACTTGTTTACGGAAACTGTCCTGTTACGGGACAAGGGCTCGGGGAATGAGGGATAATAATCTTCCGCTTACAACTGACCCACTTTATGGACTTGTTATGCTACTGTTGCGGTTCCGTTCAACTTACGCGATAGATTATGGCCTGACGTCTCATATGTCTTTCTAGATCGGTGAGGGTGATGTTCTCAATAGTGCAACACCAAGTGTGATCAATTGTAACTAATAAACAACATTGTGCATACAATATAATAACAAATATATCGGATTTGCTGATGGGGTGCTCTGTAACTTTGGTTAGATAAGAATCAGTATTAACTGTAGGAGCACCAATGCATTTATTTATGAGAATCTAAACCTTTCCATAGACGCCGGAAGACTGCTGACAGACTTTCAGATAGACAAAAGATATCTTTGTAACATTTCCCCCAACACCATATAACTGTCCGTTCACTTAAATAATCTAAAGTACTCGTTAAAAAACGGCAGCTTGGCGAATGCTACCTGAATTCCAACTAAATTTCCTTTGCGTTGTCATGTCCCTGTGAAATTACAAATTACCATTAATTCCAGCAACGCGTAGTGTAGTGCACCGATACTATTGCAGCGATCGAACCAGGGACTCACCGATCGAGACGAGCTCGGAGTCCTGCCATATCTTGACGAAGAAGAAGTCTCCGATTGCCACGATGCGCTCCTGCGCGCCGGTGAACCGAATGGCCTTGTAGAAGGTGTACTGGCCGTGCTGCCCGCATGGAGCCCCCACCAGCTGGAACGGAAAAAATTTTTATCACACATCCCAAATTGAACTAATCGACCTTCATTCAAGAATATTTTCTTTTTTTATGCCTTTATGTAATATTTACTGGTAATCGGCGCTTCCATTTTTTAACAATTCTTATCAGGCGTTTAAAACATATGTTAATCCCATGTACCTAAACCTTCCTCTATAATCGTTCCGTCTATCAATAAAAACCGCATGAAAATCCACGCAGTAGTTTTTCAGATTGAGCGTTAAGACAATTGGTGCCATTGTTCGACACAGAATAGTGTTTTCATTTTGTTGGCGATGCATATGATAATATTTCCTTTGCTTTAGAACTTGAGTGATTCAGCTCAGATTAACGCAATTTATTTGTTTTGTGGAGACGATCTTAGTAGCTACAGTATGCTCTACTTAAGGAACGTTAGCCTGCAACTACCAGCTCGTTCATTCTCTTTAGTTATAAAACTGCTTGACCGATTGAGAATTGAGACGAATTTTGTCGTGAACTTGAGGACTTTTCTGGATAGTTCTCAATTGGTCCACATAGTTGGAGCCGGTGGATAGCGCTGTTGTCTAGATGCAGATTTCTTTAATTTTCCGAACACTTCTCTTTTATGTATCATTTGATTGTACTATATTGATTTCTTACAAAAAGTATCATCGTGTAGTTCCACATTTTCCGTGTCAAAATACCTGTCAATAATCTTTTAATTCAATTTATTGACAACAGAGCGTCGTAGTTTCATAGTTATTATGAGTAGAAAGTTCAAATTGTACTCCATTTTCTGAAGGAACCTCTGGGTTGTGATGTTATGTTGTAAACAAAAACTTAGCAGTATTAAATTTAAAAAAATATTGTAGGTACATAATGTCATCTAATAACAATTTTCAAATGGATGTATACTTCAACAATCGATCAATACCTACACTATACCTTTTACCTTTAAACCGTCGGTCGGCGCTCACGTGACGCATGCCCTAATGAAAAGAGAAAGACCTGGTTGGTTTTGAACTTGACGAGGATATAAGACTTGTGATATTAGATTTTACTTTAAATAATAAAAGTTTTTGTATGATAACTAATTTTTAACTACTTTTTTAATTGTATTAATTATTATTAAATTTGACGAGCCCATAGCCCAGTTGGCAGTGACCCCGAGCCTGCCGAGCAAAGGGGTCCCGTGCTCGATTCCCGGCCGGGGCAGACATTTATGTGACAGTTAAATGTTTGTTCTCGGGTCACGGGTGTTTGTGATGTCATATTTGTGTATGTCCATGCCACCCGTAACACAGGGAGTCCTACAGCGGGGGTGTGAGTGTTTAAAAAAAAAATGGAATTAGCATACACATAATCTGAAGGTTAAGCTTGCTTGCTTGTCTTATCCTTCAGTCTTAGGTCATTTTCTCATGATATATCATACAACAACAAGACGTTAAATAAGACTGTACCTTCTAAATCATTTCGACCATTCGACTATTCGACCATCTTTTTTTACATAGTTGATAGTATCAGGCGTTACTTTGCGGAAATTTATTGTTATTAAATTAGTATTAATTTACTTTGCAACTACTTCAATTTATATTAATGGATGTTTTCCTTTGTGGGAGGGATGGAGGTTTTATACACGTATAGAAGTATACCATCATACATATCTATTTTCATGACAGAATTATATTCTTGAATATAATTTGTCCGATAATAGTTGACTAGTGAAAACACTAAGAAAATCTAATATGAAACTAACTTCACAGATTGCGGGCCTACAATCTGTACACGGGATGTACCTACCTAACATCATTTGGTACCGTCAGCAGATGAAATTGAAAAATTTGTTTTGGAAAAAAAATTAGGTATTAAGAAAAGCTGAGTACGTACGGACAGCAAACACGACATTAATTTAAATTCAAATTCATTAGTAGTTAAAAGTGCCCCTCCCGTCACCTCTTAAAATAAAATGAATCGAGGCTTAGCCTTGCATAATTTTTGATACGCATTTCACTTCGGATATTGGAATTGTTCGTAGCATTCAAAGCCTGATCTCCGTGGCAAGTTGATAGTCAAAGTAATGCGCCATCGCTGTGAACTTACATAAACTGTATAAACGAATAAACAACTGAAGCAAACAAAGACCTGTTCCAACCGACGGAAGAAACATCAAAATTATTTTCTTTTAACAAGAGTAAATTAAGTTTTAATGTTGAAATGTAACGTCAGCAGCGAGGTCAGGTGCTTACAATCGAAGTTATACAATTCAAGGTCAATTTTTTTTAGTAATATAAGATTTTAAATTTCGTTTAAAAAAATATGACTTAGTTCGTACATTAAAAAAAACAAAGATATAGGTCGACCATGCAATATTGGTTATCCACATGCCTAAATTAATATAATTATGACAATTATAAAATATAAATTACTGTAGATTATTATTAACAACAAAATAAACTCATATTGCCAGAGTGTTATTTTGAAATAGATATTTTCTCTCCCGTCAGTATTGCGGCTATAACGGCTTCCAAATTAATAAGCATAAAATTAAACAGAGTCGGAATAATTTACAAAGGATCTTTACATTAATATTTATTAACATTTCTACAGTCGCGCAATGCGTAGACATATTAAGATTGTCATATGATTTTTAACTATTATCGCGGACATAATAACATTTTAACTGTAATGGGTACTCACGATTTTTTGTTTATTATCGATATTTCGACCCAATGACATGGATCAGTAAACCTTACCTATTACTGAGTCTCGCCGTGACCATGATCATGTAACAAGGTCGAATAACGGTAAAAAACACGAAAATCGTGAGTACTCGTTACAGAAAAAAAAATGACATCCTTAGAAATTTTGTTGTTTACTGTTCTCCCTTTCAACTGAATCAGCTTTTGAATTTAAATTTTCGATGATAATCACGAATTAATAAGTTTTCGTTCTGGAAATAGAAAATAGTGGTGAATTGGTATTATTAAGTAAAAAAACATAGGCAATTT
>DWPT01001794.1:0-17645 GCA_018251895.1 Agathymus mariae mariae | reverse complement strand
CACTAAAATCCATTCCATATCCTTTATTAAAATTAATATTGTCCAATGGAATTATGCCAGCAGCTCTTTTTGAATCCCATTTAATTAATTATTTAAAATAATTAAAAGTTACGATAATTAAACTAATTACGTTATTTTTATGTAAATTTTTTTGAATATTGGATAAACAACACGACTACTCAATACGTCGCACCGGGCAATACTAATATTAACTAAGTATTTAAATAAAGGAAGTTAATAAAAATTTGAGGAAGCGAGGTGGGCTCATCACAAACGATGGAACTCACAATTGCAGTAATAAATAAATTGCATCTCCGAATATACTCTACTAGTAATTAACATGTGAATTGTTGGAATGTTAAAAACAAATGAATTAATTATTACAGAAAACTATCTTCAGCATTAAATATAATAGTATTTTTAGTATACGTGGACGGTGTTAATATACGGAGATGAAATTTTGTACTTCTATGAGGTTAAAGTTACTTTATGCAATGTAATACAATGAAAGAATCACATTAGACACAGTGAACAAAATCTTTAATACGTAATATAATGAAATAGAACAAACTCATTTATCTTTATGCCATTTGAAATATATTGAAGAATTTTATTAATATACATAATTTTTAATAATCATACATGATCAATCACAGATTTTTAAATATGGATTTATAAATATATAAATTATAATATATAGTCTGTTTTTTAAATATTGATAGTGACTTTCACGCTGTAATTATGTGACAACTCACAACAACATCAATAACTTTAATCGCACTCGATGCTAAGTGGCGATGTCGGCGTAGGTGGTACAGTGCACTAACTTAGTGCAAAGTCATTTATTGTTATCCTAAGTCATCAACGTCATAACCACGTATAACAGGCATGCTATTGCAGCCGTAGTGCGCCGTAAGTACCTAAGGGATGACTGAAGGTTGAATTGGATCGTTCGATGGTAGAAATGGAATAGGTCATGCAATTTTTTCGCACACTTTTAAAAACATATGCAATTCAACAAAATGCTGGCTATTATAAGCCTTCGCTCTGGGTTTGTCAACTTTTAAGTCAATATGGTGGTGAACTGAAGATAGATTAGAGCGACAGTTAGCTTCGGATGTTAGTGAGGTGCACTTGAGTATGGTTTGTTAGTTTTTTTATATAAAATAAGAACATTGTTTGGGATACATTAATTTTAATAATTATTTGATTGATTGTGAGGTCTTAGTAATAGAAACCATGCCAGTCGCAATACACAGAAACAGTGCGGATGAGTAAGTGAGTAAATGTATTTAAGTTCAGTTTCAAATAACTACAGAACCTAGAACTGCGTCCACTGTTCTTGTTAACAACACCACAGAATTTCATATTTTCGCCGACCAAAGACTGCACTTCGCATTAAAATTATTACATCATTAGGTACTATGATTAATTCAACCTTAATAATTAAACATATGTTGGTTAAACTATTGATAATACGTACAATTATAATGTTCTTACAACGAAATTAGGTACGAGTTTGGTTTGTGAGATTACATAAATATAACACGGAAGATTTCGAGACATAAACGGTCAAGGTGTCTGTCTGTACCTCTGCGACAGGTGTTCACGGCTCGGACAGTAATGAAATCTCCAGCAGGTACAATTGACCCTCCTCACATGGGGACAGGAATTGCTTCGCGCCGTGCCGTTAGGCATTCTTTGGATTGTATTAATGTTACGTTTTAGGGTTCCATCTTAATGATAATATTTTTTATTTATACAGTAGTAAAGTATGCTGTAGTAGTAGTACAGTAAAGTTGCAGTTACCAGCTACAAGTTACAAGCAATCTTTACTAGCCAACAGGAAACATCCAAGACTGAATAAGATCGAAATAAACCTTCTCTTCTTGTGAGTCGAACGCTCTTGCCAGAGTGGTCGTGGTTGCGCAGACGAGGTACATGGAGAGATATTCGGAGGATTATAATAAATAGTAATAAATATTATAAATATAAATTAAATCTGGTTTAGCCCTAATCTGACTAGCCTTATATAGGGAGCGATTTCCTGTGAAGACATTTAACAATTATGAATTTCGGTTTACTTCAGTGTTGTTGGTTGTCCTGTAATGTAACTTAACGTAAACTTTTTTCCGAAAGACTGGGCTTAACATTTTGGTGTTATTAAAATGTAAGACTTAGCAATTTTGGAAATAAGGTTTAGGGATTGATAATGTTTTGTGCATATTTTAACGTATACACTACATTTATATAGCGTACTTCTTTCTAGTCTCAGTGCTTTCAGAAATAGGGCTGTGTATCTGATTTACACTGAAATTTGCAGCTAATGATACGTCATTACGTAATACACTTGTAACAATTTGCTTTCAATATCTTCATCCTATACTGCAACGTCGACTGTCCAAGGGGTTCGTCATTCACTCAATTCTTTTATAAATGGATGTTTACAAACACAATTTGTAATACTTTATTTGACTTACCATTTAATTCTTAAGTTTTTAACTTTATGAATGGAGCATAAATTCTGTTAAAACTGAAATGTTCAATAATTCTGGATTAATATTATTGATATAAGGTAGAATTATGGCATTTGCTGGCTAGGGTCTCCCCTCACAGCGTAATCTCTTTTACCAAGCTGGCCGAGCGCGATCGGAAACACGCGATACCATGTACACAGTATACGAAATTTTAGAAATATTTCAGGTAGTACATTTTCTAAATAACCTAACAAATATACCCGTACCTCTTTATCTCCCCCGTATGCTTTCAAACATCCGCTCCGTCATGGTGTCAGGTCCGACCACCGCGTAGTCCCGAAGGAAGTTTTAATATCAGATGTGCTAGTCAGATTAAAAGGTGTTTTTCATAGTAGTCAAAGTTATTTAACGTATTCATCTTACTAATGATTACATGTTTAGCTACAGTCAAGTTCATGATATTTTGAGAGCAGTTATTATAATAAAAGATTGTCACTAAACACCACCTCTAAAATAGTCAATGGGAGTTTTTGCGAAATTGAAATAATGTCGCATGAAAAATAAGGTCCAACTCGGTAAGGTTATATGAGTTTAAGAAATAATAATTTTACGCCTTGAGTGTTAATTTAACAGCAGAATTTTGGAAGTGAGAATAGGTTTTAATCGACTCATAAATTTATAAGAAGCTCCAGATCAAACTAGGTCGCACGTTTACAACAAGCATTTTGATGACGAATTAATAAACGTTTGTCCAATTTTATTAGTTATATAGGCCAGAGTTTCCAGTTCCATATAATAATATAATGCGTAAGATAATTCTTAGTAAGTAGTCATAATTTTGTTTAACAGAATGTTCGTATTTATTTCCCAGCATAAAAACTATCTTAAATAAGCTCCTATAATTATATATATATATATATAAATACGCACAAACTATTATGTTGTTGCTAATATAGAGGCTTAACATAGATATTTTTAAATTTATGTCAGTCTGTGTGACTTTCTACCCCATATCTATATATGTCTGTCTGTAACCTTTTTTCACCCAAAAACCATTGAACAGAATAAATCATATGAGTAACTTCTCATATTGTATATCACATTTAGAATCGAAATTTTGTAAAGGTATTATTTAATAACGATCATGTTTTTCGTAGCGAAGCGTGAGTGGGTTGCTTGTATATATAAAACTAGTTTAAACTAGTTAAAAAGCTCCATAAATCTCGCCAGGAGAAATAGAAATAAATTAAACTATGCTATTTTCTTTACACCTTCCCTCTTGGAGCGGCAATCTAATTATGTGGAAGCAACTTGGTGCTTGCGGATGCAATTTTATTCGGAATCAGGTAAAATGGATATTACATGTTTTAGCTAAGTGAGCGTTAGAAAATCTGAACAAGTTAAAGATACTATTGTGTTAGTAACTGTTACTACTGTGAAGAATGGCTGCGTTTCGTGCAGTTGCATCGTTGGCTACAAGAAGTTTTATTCATCCCTTACTTCAAATCCATCCGGTGCTCGTGGTGCATTCTACTGGTTAACGGGCGAAGCAGCGGCACTCGGTCTCTGCTTTTTGAGGTTGTCAAGCTCGGCAAAGTCGGAGAGTCCGTAATCAATTGGGATCTCCGCTTACTCCTTGACCGGCAAAGCATTAGATGACATTTATGTCATGGATGTCTATGGCATCAGGTTGCCCGTATGCTTGATAACGGATTATCAAGGTATCGAGCCCTTAAAATCAGCGTATTGCCGCATCCAATGCCTCTGAACGCTTTGTTGTCACGGGCAGTTGCACCTTGGAATCGCAGCGCAAACAAAAAATAGTTTCCGTATAACAAGCGCCGGCACTTCACCTCTGGAATCCAATTCCAGTTTCTTGCGAATGTGGTTGAACATATTTTAATACTCGTTAGTATGTGAATGTTTTAACTTTTATATATCTTCTTCTTTATTTTTCTGCTTCTTTCCCGTGCACTCGTGTTCTTTCTACAGATATATTCACTGAGATGACATATTTTTATCAGGATACTACTTTGGATACTGCGATAAAAAGGTTGTATTCACTGACGTGTGGATTAGCTAGATTAGTTTCAAACTAATTCGATGTTCTTCCTCATCAGCAACGGATGACCTATCTTGAATATAATAAGTGACATTTTATGATACAATGTATTTAGAAGTTCAAAATTACTTTACTGTTACGATATCAGGAACTCTATACATAGGTCAATTGGTTATGTAAATTTGAGTGTCAGAACTCCAGTCACCGCCGGACGCAGTTCGTCTTTCGCCATGACAAGGGATTCAGAAACTAAGTCCGCCACTCTGGCCCTATGTGGATATGCAGACTTCATATTCCTTGGAGAATATTATGCGACAACACTCAGGTACGAAGGCCAAGGAGTAAGTAATAATTGATAATTTCATACAATCGATCAATAAAATTTTACGCTTTGCTATAGTTGAATCAAGATCGCTATTACTATTCTAAACATTTCAAAACAGAGTCCAAAGTAAAGTTAAATTATAATTTCAAAGGTGTAACTTTATATCAACGAAAAGCAGTCCCGACTTATTTTGCGAGATAAGAGACCGCTCCCTGCATAATAAACATTAGGGTGCTTCTTAAGCACTCATAAATAATTGTTTTGTTAAATGGACAGCGAAAACGGTCTTCATTTTTAATGCAGCTAATATACCTCGTCCAGAAATTTACTGTTTCGTTTCTCTTTAACCTAATTTCGCGTACTTTATGATGATATTTTAGGTAATATAATGTATTTTTACTCAGCGAGATCGAATTCTGAATGTACGCAATATTGACTTTCTCTTGCTATTGAATTATAAGTAGACATTACTAATAGTAAATAATTCAATGCTTATACAGAATGTTTCTTTGATAAGTCTTAATTATTGTTATTGATGGATTGTGATGGTATCAAATAAAGATGTTTTCGAAAGTATGGAGCTTTGGTCAGGCCTACATATCTATCCAAAATTAGGCAAACGTAAATGAAACATATTTAAACTATTTGGTTAAAATTAAACTAAATGTAGTAGCTGGGTTTGATAGCACATTTTTTATTATTGAGTATAATAACATCAAAGAAAAAACCCGGCGAGGCGGTATTAAGATTAATATTAAAAAAAGGTTATTTAATAGGTGTAATTGTAATCGTTGAAATTACGTACGAAATATTTAATTTTGACGTGATAACGTCTTATAAATCGATGAACGCCGGCTGCACGCACGAACGTCACGTTCCGCCTGAGTCGAGCGTGCAAGCGATTGTCAACTGTTTATAAAGTGAAGTGAACAGTTTATGTGGTTTCCATTGTTTATTACAACAACAATTGCATCAAAAAAGTAATAAAGGAATGCAATTTTTCATCAATGTTTTCTTATGACGTTATCAGACAAAGTTATCGTCCGTAACCCTACACCTATACAGGCAACCTATTTTTACTAACCTGTACAAACCGCGTTTACAATGGCACCTGAGTGTGACAGTTTAACATATTTATGACTTGTAGCTTGACTGTTTACTGTTAATGGTTTCAAACTCAAGTCTAGTTGAACAAGTGGGACGTCATTGTAGTGTTTACTAAATCGGATGTATAAATTGTGGAATTGGCCGGTTAGTCACTTGGCTACTGTAAATTATAATATTTATTTAAAATGCTAAAAATATAAGTGTAACAATTAATATCCAATATTTGTTATAATTGTACCTACCGAAAAAAGGATGTTCCAACTTTTTTTTATCTTTTTATTTTTTTAACTGTACAACTCGGCATTTTGATACTGTAAGAGTTTGCCACCAATGCATCGGTGCCATTTCATTAGTTCAATGACCCGATTCGTACGCAGTAAACGAATTCACCGTATTTATTATTCTAATAAGTAATATCTATTTATGATCACGATTCAGATCAATATTGTTTTTTCTTCATTAGAACCACTTAATATTTGAAAATGGAATTACAGGTACATAAAATACGAATTTCGAAGAGCAGCTTAAAATAACATACGAATATCTTCAGAGAGAATAGCTTTAACATTTGTTTTAGAACGGGAATGTAGCTGTCTATCGGTGTCACGCGACTTCGAGTAACGTGACATCGTGTCGGGTGCCCCGAGCTCGGATCAGTAAAGGACTGACTACAAAAATATATTATTCGCTTCGACAACTTTCATCTCCACAAAGCCGAACACCACTTCGAATTTGGAGTTTGTCATAACTTACGCATTACGTTTTGCTTCCGCTACATATAAATTCTCCTTGAAAACCTTCAACAGGTTTTCACATTTTGCTGCTCCTGTCCAAAGTTATTTGAAACTTTTTTACCGGATTCGGTCATGGTTCGGAGCTCCATGACATACCTAGTTCGGAAGAGTCACATACGAACCCAACTCCGCATAGAGAAAGTATAGTTTCACAATTAAACAACCGTCAGGGTGTCAGACGGTGATCATGAGATAATGAGATTGTTCACGTGAAATAGAATGTGTGTCTGTGTGTTTGTCCAATCAGTAGGTTTTTATCGAGCGTCGTGCGTCATCATATTTTCTAAGTCCATGAGAAAAATCTTACCAAGAACACGTGAACGAAATCTCAAAAGATTAATGATGTACCGTGGTAAATACACATATATATTTATAACTATGTAATCTATAGGTACTTATATTACAATGGGAGAGTACAAAAGTGAATTTGTGTGTGTGTGGAGTTAAATCAAAATTGTACCTACCTTTTCTTAAGACATTTTGTAAAATATTACGTTTCTGATATGAAATGAAATGAAAAAAACTATTCGACAAATGTGGTAGCGATGATAAATCGTATATTACTCATAAGCAGTGGAAAGTATATGAAAGATACTTGAGTATTCAACGAAATTTTATCACAAAGCCGAAACATTTACGTAATCCAAATAAAAATATTATATAGAACAGCTTGAAATTATTAAATTGCTTTTATCAAGGTATCAAGGTAGCCGATGTTGGCGTAGTCAATAGTCAGTGATTTTTTTTTATGCAACAGATAATATTAATCTTTGTCAGTTTTTTCTTTAACGTGCTACAGATTAAACAAGATAATAATTAAATATTGTCCCTGAATGAGACGAACTCTTCGGATTAATTAATTATTATTATTATTAAGAAGATTTTTGAAATCCAGCGATAAATGAATTGAATTGAATTATGAAGAGATTTATATGTTGCAAGTCCTTAACTAGCCTGATTTAAAATAATTTACGTGATGTTGATGATACAGTTCTGCTGTAAAAAATATTAGACTCGATGAAGACCAGCGGCAATAAAAAACAAGTTAATACGATCACCTAATTACTGATTACTTATCACTATGACCTGCAAATTGGATGAATTGAAAGTTAATCCAAAACTTATGCTCGAATTCTACATCAAATTTCTGTCAATACCAATCTAGACAGTTTGTCGTCTCAGAACTCCCTCAGTTATTAGTCGATTTGGATTGTGTTTCTTGCTTAAAAGGGTGTATTTCCCTTTCTAATGCCACTAAAAGTTGAAAAAGAATAAGGGTGAGATAGGAAATTAAACCAGGAAACTCCTTCAAATGTTTTGTTGTTATCGCCTACTGGACTATTTATCCATCAAAACAACAAAGCACTGAACAGTTGGACGAAGACAACTCGATCGGACGTGCAAAGCCGCATTTGACGGTTGGAGCGTTCGTATATCAAGCCGGTTTGCTCTGTAAGTAAAGTCGTGTTGGTTTATTTATAAAACGAAAGAATTAAATATGTTCATTTCATCTCACGTGATGTCAATTGAATAACAATAGTAAAAAAAAAAACATTTTGGTAAATAAAACGGGGCTTAAATCTTCTTACTTGACAAATGAAACTTCACACAATTGTTGCCATTTTCGAATCACTGATAAAAGTAGATTTTTGTTACGGTACTAGCATCAATAGATACACACAAACTCACAAAATCTGCATTCTCTCTTTACAATATCAATATACAATTGAACACTAAACAATATTAAGTTGAAATCATCTAAAAATAACATGTGATATTGAAATTAGTTTACCAAACAACATTCAATATGTTGTTTTCAAACCGACACTGAACATAAACACTTTAGTTCCATTATTGTACATTATATGTTTAATATATGTATATTATCTGGCGACAGCTTAATGCACGTCCCGTGGGATATCAAGCGGCGTGCAGCGCCGACAGGGGCCGTTAGTGTTACGTAAGTTTTAACCAATTTTGTATGAATTTTCTAAACAGTGTTACTTTAAATCATAACCAACCGTGTTATATAGTTACGTAGCGCCTACAGTTTCTAGATACCTGTAATTATGAATTAACGAACTATACTATACTATACTTGTATTGAATAAAAAAGTCCTACAAATATAGAGACATATGAGTGTCTGATTTTCTCTCCATCGTGTGACGTTCCAAGTTCGTGGGTAGCACATTTTTTTTTATTAAAAAACATAACATGAGAACATTAGTTTAAAACAAAAGTGGAATGTATAAAAGATCAAGTAGTACTACACTATGCATACATTAAGTTTTAAAACAATTCTCGTTTGGGAATTGTCACGTCGCGCGTCGCTGTCTACCGACATCCAGCCTCCGACTGGCGTGACCACGTGACTTGTAGCGTGTCCCTTTGGGCTCGGTTTCGGAAAGATCGACGGCTCGTGATCTAGATATAGAACACAATTCTATCACATAGAGAAATGTATAGTGCTTCAAATGCAAATAATATTATTATTATTGCGTTGTGCCTCAATTTTTACAAGAGTTTTATATGAGAGAATGTAGTTTCGAAATTTGACTGCTTATTTTATTTTATTCTTTTACGGTTTGGACCATTCGACACGTTATTATATAATTATATAAGGTAGCGAGGGCAGGGTACAAGTTTTACATAAATAAGGTTCTTGTCTCTACGAACGATATCATGGTATTTATGCATATCAGACATGGTATTTATGCATTGGCTATTAAGTTAGAGTATATGCATATTATGTGTCTAACGTAGTCTAGAAATATAACATTATGCATTGATCATCTGAAATTGCTGAAAATTAGATTAATTCAATAAGATTAATGCAATAAATGTGACTTTTGCAAAATAAAATCTGATATGAAATATATAGTAAACTAAACGATTATTTTATTTGAAATTAATTACGTTTAATTTTGAATAAGTACCGCAGGGTGGTATTACTATTGTAAAGGTTATTGAATTACGTTATATAATTGGTTATATATTTAGCTTTCCTCTGGGGACTGCCGGATGTACAAGTTTTTTTTATATTTATTGTCAAAAACGAAACACAAATCACGTATCTGATCTGATATAAATCAACAGATTTATGTGTTCCCGAAAGAGATTTCATATGGATTACAAATCAAATTGTGCACATTGAATACAGGCCGTATTTATAAAATCTGTAAATTAGTTAGGAATTTTATTTATTGAAGTATACAGAGGAATCTGCGTGTTGTTGGGCTGTATTTTAACTGTATTTTTACCTGTTCGGCTACTTTAGTTTGATAAAAAACAAAGTTATTGTTATGTTACTGTAAGATAATTTGATATTTGTTTTTCCGTTTTATGTTGGAGTCCGATACATTTACATTTTCTTTCTAGAAATATTTTCTATGTTGCCAGGGATATAATGTACGTAGACGTTACATCTGAAAGCAGAAGACTCGAATGCATGCATATTTATTTTTCGTAAATTATAGTTTGTATATGACGCTGTATCTTTATTCACTATTTTGGGCTCAGACTCTGTAATATAATTCCATTCAAGCTTTCGTGCACTTTCTTGGATATTTTTTGACATTTCACTATATTCCTTTTGTTCTGATATAAACAGATTTCACCGAGAGGTAGAATTAAAAAATATATGAAACGCCTGTTAATAATTGATTCAGATGCATTTGCAATTTCCGAAGCATGCCAGTTAGTGTATTATAAAGATTTGTCTCTAATAGATAAATTGAACAATAAAAGTGATCACAGCATGTAAAATTGGAACCAAGGCGTAACACTAATTACTATTCCTAGTAAAGTATAGTCCTAGTATAGTCTACTGCTGACTCGTCCACAACCTACTACCTCAAAAATTGCTTAACGAATGACCTAATATTTAAATAAATAATAGAACGGAGGGCGACATCAAATTAAAGTTGAAATTAGTCGGACGCCTCTCGTGATTCGAGACTTAAATTGTAATTAAAATTAGTTTGAATTAGGTTTTACTGCTTAGCTCCAGTTGTGAGATTGGCTACAAAACGAAATGACGTTATTTGATAGCTTAATTTTAAAGGGTAATTTGTGTCCACACTACGTAAACTATTTTAGGATACGTATCTATCATCAAAACTGCTTGTAGTCAAAATAACTAAATAAGTTCTAATTGCAGCTGTCACACCGTATCGTTACACTGTATTGTAAATTATGGGCATAGTTAAATTAAGGTATTTTTTGTAATAAACAATTTTTAATATTAAGAAAAAAAGAAAACGCAAAGAAATCATGAGTGTTTGTATTGTCATATTTGCACACTTCCATGTCACTCACAACACCATGAGAATATCTCTCTGCACATTTGTGAATTCTCCGTTCTTCTTAAAGATAATTGTGATGTCTTCTAACCAGCTGTAGTAAAAGTAGCAGAACCATATGGTACTCTGTTCGTTGAAATTATGATAATGATGACATCGAAGGTGTTCCCGGTGACGTCGATGTGAACAGTTTAACTCGCAACTGACCCTTCGGTTCTGAACTATTGTTGTTGTTTTGCTAATGATATAACTTGTAAGTTTTTGGAGTTAGGAGAAGTGCACATTTATATGAAATTAATTACCGATCACTTCCTTTGATAAAATTCCTACAATGTTGTTACATGTTTATGACTTGCATACTTGAGAGTTTCCTTAATGTGACGGGTCCATAACCAACGTCTGAAGTATCTGATAAACTGTTACATTTGATTGTATCTAACTACAACGTCACATCACATCACGTGTTACATTACACAATACCTAAGGAGGCGTCTTCAAGAAAAGTGTAATTATGTTTTTATAAAAATACCTACGTTTATTACAACTTACTGTTGTAAGATTGAATGGTTGAATTGTTATAAAGTTAAAAGTAAATTATGCCTTAGCAATATTCCAGTATCTTTGCGCCCAGAACAAGTTGAAACGCAACCCACGGGACATTAGGCGAAGCTGCATGAAGCGGACGTAAATATTACAAAATTACGTCTATTTCGTGCGTTATTTCGTCCAAAATGTTCGTAATGAAGGCAACTGAGCGCGGGTGCTCTGGGCTTTGTACTAACTAATGACGATAGGAAATGGCGGAACATCATACTACGTTGCATTTGAATAATATGGCGTGTAATTACTTGATAGCAATGTTGTTTTATATGTAACAGCTGGCAAACGAGCAGATGAGTCTTGTGACGTCATATGGAGGAGCAGATGAGTCGATGAGAAAGAAATGTTTAACTACTGTGTAACAGTTTCCGATAATGGAATCAAAGTATGATATAAATATATTATATGGAAGGCGTATAAGGAACCTTATGGAGTGATGACATAACAAATCACCATTTTTTAATTCACCCTCAGGTTAATACACCCTCACTGAGAGTAGTATTATCTCTGAGTCGATTGTAGACAAAGTTTCTTATACTCCAAACCCACTCAGATTTGTATTATTTATCTTATTGTTGACAATAACATGAACTTTATGTTGTGATGCGAAGTTTAAATAGCCCATCGATATTCGGTCAGTGGACGCCTACACAATCGTCCAAAAAGGGTCTATCTCTCGAACTTTTGTATCAGAAAACTGTCTTCGGTGAAACACAGATGTCAACAAACATTTTATGAAATCGTGTTATTTGCTATACTCGCTTACTGAGGTGCTCCTAGCGATGTAAATTGTAGTAAAAACGCTTTACGAATCGAAGAGTTCTTAAAGTGGCAACAGGCTGAAGTTTAAACTATGATTTGTATTTGGTTCAGTGTATACCTAAAAGCTATCAGTATGATAAAATTAAAAGGCGGATAAATAAACAACTGTTCAAAAGTGAACTTTTATTTTAGTTTTGAACGAACTAATTGGAGCAAACAATTACGGTTTTATTTGCTAGCTGCGGACTGGAGTTAAATGTTGAAACGAAACTACTATTACTTTAAAGTTAAATTTTATTTTGTACCATTTTGTAAGTCTATTTAATTTTAAATATAATTTCGATTCCTGTTGCATCGGAAGAATCTTCATTCTTCTGATTCAAATTAAGATAATATTATGAAATTCTCCTCGTCGGACAGCCTCAGAAGATGAAGCGGGAAGAAACTGTTGCCGATAATATTTAAGTTTCAAAACTACTGTTTTGAACACAAATAAATTGGTATTGCTGGTGAACGACGGGATAATTCAAACGCGCTTACTTTTTATCTTAGACAAATTTGTATCAATACTTTGTCCTTTTTATCTTATGCTTGTTTTATTTCGAAAAAAATGTACTCCACTAATAGTAAGAATAATATATAAGTTTTTTTATGGTATTAGCTGACAAACGAGCAGACGAGCCACCTGATAGTAAGTGGTCATCGTCGCCCATGGACATCAGTAAGACCAAAGGTATCACTGATGCGTTGTCGGCCAGGAAATGGGAACAAGGTAAGAAAGAGTATTGTAATCTTCGTCGTTACGCTGGTGTTTGTATTCGTATACGTGAAGACGTGTTAAATCGAGTAGGTGCGTGTGTGAGTGCGTTATTTATTATTGCGAGTAACAAAATAGTACAATTATATATATTTTTTTATGTTTCAGATTTTGCTTTGAATCACTCGATATTTATTCTGTTTTTAAAGGCGGCAGCAGTTTTTACATATTTCGGCTGCAACAAATTTCAAAGTTGTCTGTTCAGGTATTTTAAAATATTTAGTGCGTTCATATTTGATCCACTGTAGTTTATCAAAAATATATGTCGCGATTTTATTTTATACCATCCTGTAAACGATATCTGCGTAGTGAAGACCGTTTCTGACATTAATGCTGAATATGACTTTATTGCCATTTGTCAAAGAACATGTCAGCATATCAAAAACCATAGCCACCGAACCGGATAAAGCGCAATAACCGTGAATAACTTCATCAAGTTGTCGATTACAGCCCAACCATTACATGGTTCAATGTTTAGCGGGTGAAATAATTAACTCCTGAACGTCAAATTACTAAGTATATGACGTGGTTTTAATCCGCAAATGAACAATTGAAAGTAAAATACTATCGTGGTATGTGGACACCGTCAAGTGAATATATTTACTGTATTTATAATCAAACCATACCCGAGAGCAAACATTCGTAACATCTATGACCCGGTCACATCAGGGTTCAGGATCACACACCGGTGTCGGTTGAAGGACCTGCATTGTTGTAGGACTGGGTTAATTAGTAATATGCACATGTAATCATTTGTAAGTTTTTATTTATGGACGGATTACAATGAAACGAACTTTAAGTGATTCTTGATACTTTAAGTGCAATACATTCGTAAAACTAAAACGAAGTTGGTTAAGTTGTTTCTGAGATTAGCGCGCCTAAACGCACAGACATACGGAGAAAAATTCTAATAACCATTTTTTTGTGTTCTATTGCGTTAATAAAGGCCCCTTATAATATTTTTTCACATATATCCTTAGTGGACAGATAGCGATGAGTTAGAATGTTATGTGTAGATAGATTAGTATAGATATTGCATATACCGGAAATTAATGACTGTAATTATTTATGGATATTATTGAAATTTTTTAATATTTACGATAGTATTATTTAATGTAATCAGTGTATATTATCTGTGTACGATACGTGGACCACGGAGTCTAGTGGGGCGCTGTGAGCGGCACTCGTTACAGCTGCCGTCTGCTGTTGCTGTATGTGTAGGTATTGATATTGATATACATGCTTTTTTATGTTAATAGTCGACAAACGAGAAGAAGAGCCACCAGACGGTAAGTGGTCATCGTCGCGCACGGACATCAGGAAGACTAAACATATCACTGATGCGTTGTCGGCTAGGAAATGAGAAGAAGGTAAGAAAGAAAGTACCTACGTAAAGTTTCTTAAACCGATCACTTAAAATTATAAAACGTATTGAACATGTAAATTATTATTATGCTTGGTAAAAATTGCATAACAATTGTCTCAAGAGTGATTGCAATTTTTAACATAAGGTATAGGTAAGCCAGTGCGGGTTATACTCGTACACATAACTAGTCGACAAACCATCCGATGGCATATGGTAACCGTTGCCCACGGGCATCAGTCACACCACAGGCATCATCGACGCCTTGTCAACCGAAAATGAAGCGAGATTCTTGCATTATTATACTGGCCCTCTGACACTAACTGAGGCACGTATGAAACATTTCACGATCGCCTTTAGAGGGAGGGTGCTAACTAGCCAGCTGAGCAAGATGTTCTAGCACCATACAAGTGCCATCGGGAATAAATTAGGTGGTACAGAGCGCAGCGACCTCTTATAGGAGACACCGTCCGCCATACCCCAGTTATTCAGCAGGATGCACCATCAGCAGGGTAGATTGTCTTGGACTCATAGTTAGATGGAGCTCCCAGCAGCTCATTTGCTGGATTACGAGTTATAGAACATTTATTCTAATATCTTGCTCTAAGCCAAACGAATATTCTCAAAGGTGTCTGTGAATATCACTGGCACTGTGACCATAATCTCTGTTATTGTTAAGAGCACAGCCAAGAATTGAGAGAATCATGAGTATTGTAATTATGATCGCAGGAAAATATATAAAATACAGTATTCTTTATAGTAAACTAATACCGAGTTCCAAAACTAACATCAAAACGTATAATAGTTTCCGTCACAAGACACACATCGTTTCAGTAATACTTCTTACTCACTTCAAACGTGAAATTAGCTTTTGAACAATTCCAAAGCAGTGTTTAAAGATTCCGGCACCGTTCCATTTATTCTCTTCAGTCGTTCGGGTCAATCGTTCGTTCATTGTTCACAATGTTCACATACTCGTTCGTTCACGGCTCGTAGCACTTCAGTCGAGCTCCTCTTTTATTTCCTGGTATCATAGTTTAGTTTGTTTATACGTCATATGTTCAGTGTAACGTAAAACGTATCTTTTTTACGGCTCTCGGTTATTTCGTAGTTGCGTGACGTCGTGTTGTGGGTAATACGAATATTGTTGAAAGACCGTAATGAAATTGGGGCAATGAAGTCGTGTATGAGTCGATGGATAGAGGGTTCATAATGTGATAATAAAATCTTTTTATTGGTTCAAAAAAGTTGTAAATCTCGGTCAGTAAAAAAAACACAATTTATTACTAAAGTTAGGCAAAAAGGGGTGCCTTAGCTTTAGTCGACACAGGATGGTGACCCCTCAGGGCTGGTTTTTAGTCGCTTCCTTCTCCTTGAATTATTATGCGAGAGTCGAGAGTCCTGGATTCCGTACGTATCAGTTGTTGGGATATATATATATAGGACACTCACAGATGTATAGTTCTATGAGCGGCGAAATTAAAATATGTACGTTTCTCTGTGTGAAATTATGTAAGATCTAAGAGTTTCTGAGACAAACGCCGCCCACCAGTTTTGAAAGGAGTGTAATTATTATGCCCAAAATTAAATTCAAGGTAACCTCCCCTACTCGTCATGTACCTTACTGAACAACGGACAGGGTTATGGAGAATAGTTCATCTACTGGATGCTGCTGGGCTATATAGTGACTTGCAACAGATGGACTTGGGTGTTCGATAATTATGGTGCTCGTGCGTGATCCTCATCAGTTTTATCTGCTTGGATTCCGCTACAAACAATCATCACGTGTTATTTGTTAGTCATTGAGGTACCAATTTTTTTTATTCGGTAACGGGAGGGAGGACAGGGGTGATGGGTTCAAATTGAGTCAAATTTAGAATCTATTAATCCGTTTAAAAGTTTAAAAAACTATCGATTTGTTTACTGAACAGTAATAAAACATATAATTGAGACCATTGTCTGTCATTAGTATCTGTCAATGTCAAGTGTCAATTGTCAATAGTAATTTCAACTTTGATCATAATTAATATTCATATAATTGAGTCAAAATATCGGTAGATAATCATAAACCTAATATACTAGCGGTAAAGAGAAGTTTGCGAGAAAGAGATGCAAGATAATTGCCAGTAGGATTGATTCCAACTCTCCTGTCAAAAAATAACTTTGTGTCATTTTATTAATTTCTTTTCAATCTATCTGTATTTTATCTGACAAAAACAGTAAATACGAGGATCTGTGAGACTGCATAGTTACTTATAACAATAACCCAAACAATGAGAGAATCCACAGGTAAGTACCGATAGTTCAACACTACTTTCATAATGCTTATTTACATAGTAGTTGATCTTAAAATTATATAAATTAAGATTAATTTAGTGCAGTAAATACTGCATTTTATGAATAATAATAAATTATTTTTTATCAACACGTGTAAGATAAAAGATATTGTGTACGTGAAAATGATATCGTTTCGTATAGGACTTGCACAAAATCTATCGATAATTTTTAAATAGGTATAAAGAGTTACGTTTACATAGTTTTGTTCATATTTTGTCTTTTTAGTTTCGATTACAGCTTGTTAGCTCTTTGGACAGAAAGTAAACTGTTAAAAAGGTGCATCTTTGGCTCTTGAATAGTATTAGCTCTTTAGATTGATAGAATTTGGCCAGTTTTATATCTATTATTATTATGATGTGACAATGTCCGAAGAATGTGATTATAATATTTATTGACTAATTTAACTAATTTAAGGTTTCCAATAAATACAGTAAAAAAAAATGGATTCTAATGTTAAATGGATTCTAATGTTAGTAGAAGCAAAAAATGACGTGCATAAGTGTATTTACAGAATACCTACATGATTAAATGATTTTGATTTTGAATTTGAAACCAGATAGGTTGGGTCCCTTACAAAGTTTGTACTGTACATTTTAAGGGTAACTATTTCCTTGTACGTAATCGCCGACATCTTGTTAATGAAGGATCTATACCTACATAATTTGTTGGTTAGCTCATTTCCGGGAGCAATAAGTTATA